>SZWC01010913.1:64541-74577 GCA_023375785.1 Penium margaritaceum
TGTGGGCCCATAACCCTTTGTCAACCGGCCTGAGGCAAACGGACTAGAAAACAGGGCCGACACAATAGCACCTGCCGTCCGCTCCTAGCATTTCAGCTAGGAGAAGATATCACCCTCAGGATCACGGTTCCACACTGAGCAGTTCCTAGGCAATCACTTGCTAGCAACTGTGTCCACTTAACACTTGGTCACTTTCGCGCGAGGTGCTAGTCAAAGACTAACTCCTGGGGCTTAGACCAACCAGTGTCTTCTTTATACTGTTCCTTAGTTGGACAACTCTGTGAGGAGCATCTAAGGCCAGATTGTGTAATTAGAATGAGGAATGAGCCTGGTACATATAGTCCTAGGCCTGGCTTCTAAGGTGTGTGGGTAGTGACACTTTTGGGGTGGTCACTCCACACCACCTCACCAGTCCGCCAATTGGCGCATCCACTGACCGCCAAGTGGCGCACTCTCCTCATGCATGGAGAAATGTCTAAGAAACTTCCCCTGTGCTAGAAGGTCAAAAAACCTCCTGCGCACATCAAGGCTCGATCGCAGGACCTGTTGTCCCTAAGTCCAACATGCTATCCGTTGCGCTACACTTCTGGTGTCTCGCTTGGACTTGCACCACGAACAAGGTTTGGGGGACTTACTCCAAGGGAGCAGTGCATGCCCAACCTGTCCGTCAACCCACAGCAGTGGCCATGGGGCATAGAAGAACAACACTGCCATGGTGAGGAGCATCATTCCAACAATCTCCCCCTTGCGCGTCACCCATGGCAGTTGTCCATGCTCAGCGTGCAATTCAAGAGGCTTGGGAAATCCCAAGCTCCATACAAGTAGCATCATGCCTGTCCTTGGGTTGTGCCTTTGTCATGGCATCAGCAAGCATGTGCTTTGTGCCGCAATGGACAAGCACCACATCACCCTTTGCAACAAGGTCTCGTGCAAAGTGATGCCGGATCTCTATGTGCTTGGTCCTCCAGTGTAGCACAGGGTTCTTGGTCAGGCTGATGGCACTCATGTTGTCAACATTGAGTGCCGTTGGCTTCTTTTACCGCACCCCAATCTCCTTGAGCAATCGCCGCAGCCATAGTGCCTCCTTTGCGGCTTCCGCGAGTGTAACATACCCCGCCTCAGTGCTGGATAGAGCCACACTGTCCTGCTTCCGGCATGCCAAAGACACCGCTGCACCAGCAAGCACAAAATTACAGCCTGATGTTGACTTGCGGTCATCAACGTCACCTGCCCAGTCAGCATCAGAGTAGCCAACCAACTCGAGGGAGTCAGTCCGCGCTCCCCCTCCAAACACAAGTCGAGAATGTGTCGTTGCCTTCAAGTAGCGGAGGATTCTCTTCGCCGCTTGCCAATGTAGCGGCCCCGGATCAGCAACATAGCGGCTCACTTGTCCTTCAGCAAAGGCAAGGTCAGGCCGCGTTGCCACCATGGCATACATTATGCTGCCAACTGCAGACTGGTACGGTACTCCAGCCATCTCCGCCTTCTTGTCCTCCGTGCTCCGGCCCATGCTCGAGCTCAGCTCACATGTCGTTGTTATAGGTGTGCCAATGAGGTTGCACTCCTCCATGTTGTAGCGGCGGAACATCTCCTGCACATATTTTTCTTGACCCATCTCCAGCGTGCGTGCTTTGCGGTCCCTCTTGATGGCAATGCCGAGGTAGTACTCAAGCTCGCCCATGTCTGTCATCTTGAACCGGCTGCCAATCTGTTGATTCAGGATCTTGAGCTCCCCCTCATCCGAAGACACAAGGATGAGGTCATCCACGTAGAGGACGACAATTTGGCGGAGTCCTGGCTGATTACGCACGTACACGCTGTGATCTGCCTCGCAACGCTTGAAGCCAAGCTCACCCATGAAACTATCCATCTTGATGTACCACATGAGCGGAGCTTGCTTCAGTCCAAAGAGCGTCCTGCGAAGCCGGCACACCTTCCCTTGCGGCGCATCCACCCCCTGTGGCACCTCCATGTAGACTTCCTTGTCCAAGTCGCCATTGAGGAGCGCGGTTTTCACGTCCATTTGGTGGATTTCGTAGTCGCGTGCCACTGCCACCGAGAGGATAGTACGGATGGAGGCAGACTTGGCAACTGGTGCAAAGGTCTCGTCGTAGTGCTCCCCTTTTCTCTGGGCATATCCTTTCGCCACCAGCCGCGCCTTGTACCGCTCCACCTTCCCCTCCTTTGTGAGCTTCTTCCGGAAGGTCCACTTGGGGTCAATGATTTTCTCGCCCTCCGGCCGGTCAACCAGCTCCCAAGTGCCGTTCTCCTCGTGGGAGGCAAGCTCAGATTTTATTGCTCCCTCCCACTCAGCCCCATCCTTTTGCTGCAGTACCTCCTTTACAGATTGAGGCTCCTCTTGCATGAAGAAGGCTTGTGCAAACCCAGTCCAAATGCCCTTGTTGGCATCATACCTTTTTGTCCTTCTTTGCACACGGTTACTCGTGCCGGGCTCTTGAGGCGGTTGTTGTTGTTGCTGTCCCTTTTTGGGGCCATCCTCTCCAAGCGCCTGCTCCCCCTCTCTTGGAGACCTTGGAGACATCTGTTGACACCCCATCTCCACGTCCATCTCCGTTGCTTCGGATTCCTCATCCGAACTGGCCGGAATAAAGTCTGCCGCTCGCCCATCCCTCCGGCGATGCTCTCCGGTTGGTGGTGATGTGAAGATGTCACCCTCATTCACGTCCTCCGGCGTCTCCCCCTCAAGGGGTGGCATCCACTCTCCCCTCTTGGAGAGACCTGCCTCCTTGTCTGTCCAACGGCTTTTCTCGTCGAACGTGACGTCGCGACTCCGCATAATCGGCTGCCTCCTTGGGTCAAAGAGCCGATACGCCTTGCTTCCGCTCTCATACCCAAGGAAAATACACCGGCGGGTACGCGGGTCCAGCTTGCTCCGTCCCTCACGTGCCTGCACCATTGCATGTGCAACACAACCAAACGTGCGGAGGTGACCTACCGCCGGCTTCCTCCTGCTCCACACCTCTTGTGGCGTCTTCCACGCATTGCTCTCCTTGTCCTTCAGCGGCTTGGTCGGCATGAGATTCATGGTGTACGCTGCTGTCCTTGCCGCCTCCGCCCAATACCGTTGTGTAAGGCCAACGTCGCTCAACATGGATCGCACCATGTTAAGGATTGTGTGATTCGCTCTCTCTGCGACGCCATTCTGTTGTGGGGAGTGTGGAGTTGTTTTCTGCCACTCAATCCCCTTGCTCTTCATCCACCCAAGGCACCCCGCATATTCACCGCCGTTGTCACTCCGGAACGCCTTCACCTTCAACTCTGTTTGCCGCTCCACATCAGCCACAAACTCTTGCATGCACGCAAGGACCTCACTCTTCCACTTCATTGGGTAGAGGTAGAGTTTTCGGCTGTGGTCATCGATGAAGGTGAGGAAGAAGTGAGCTCCGCCGATGGAGCTCTTAAGCGGTCCACACACATCTGTGTGTACCACGGCCGGTTTTGCCGATGCACGCGTCCCCTTGGCGACAAACGGCTGCCGAGCTGATTTGCCAATGATGCATGACTCACACACGGTCTCCTTGGTTCCATCAAGGCCGCTGATTTGGAGACCCCGCACCACTTCCCTCTTAGCCATCTCCTTCGCGGTCGATGGAGAAATGTGGCAGAGTCGGCGGTGCCATAGGTCCAGGTCTCCTCCATTCTTCGTTGCAAGATTGGCGGCGTTGGACCCCACCCAGCTGCTGAGGATCTTCGCGCGTAGCAGGTACAAGTCGTCCTCCCTCTTGACACGCGCAATCACCTCACCTTTGCCCTCTTTGCGGATGACGGCCTCCTTCTTTGTGAAGAGAACCTCAAGTCCCTTGTCGGTAAGGCAGCTGACGGAGAGCAAGTTTGCCCCAAAGTTGGACATATGCAGCACATCGTAGATTGTGCTCATGACAGGTTTTCCATCCACAACTGACTCAATGCAGACGTTACCCTCGCCGGCGGCCACCTCTATTTTTGCATTGGCCAACATCATGCGTCTCTCCGAGGCGTCGTAGGTGACAAATACCGCCGTGTTGCATTGCGTGTGGCGGCCTGATCCGGAGTCGATGACGGCAACTCCCGGATCCTTCAAGTTGGTGGAGTTGTACGCCATAAGGGCGTGCTCATCTTTCTTCCCACCCCGCTGCGACCGATCTGTTTTCTTCTTGGGACAATTGCGTGCATAGTGGCCCTCCTTGCTGCAGTTGAAGCACTCCCCCTTCTTGTCACCCTTCTTCGTACCCTACTTGGTACCCTTCCACTTGTCGCCTCGGCCTACACTTTGAGGATGAACTGTGTAAGCTGAAGTTAATGCCGCTGCAGTATCTCGACCGCCACGTCGCATCCACTCATTGCGCACGTACTCAGCAATCTTTGGGTACTTCAGCTCCTCGGAAGGCCAGCCACCAAGGACTGTGATCATGGGACTCCAACTGTCTGGCAAGGCCAGCAACAGGATCATAGCTTGCAACTGAGAGTCGATCTCCCAACCCGTGGCCACGCACTCCACTGCGAGGGACTCAATCTGCTGCATGATCTCCATGATGTTGTCACCTTCGTTTGCTCAGAGGGTGACGAGCCGTTTGAAGATGAAGAGCTGATTGGCAAGGTTGCTTGACTGGTAGATGGAGCAGAGTTTTTACCATGCGTCCGCGGCCAGGGTGCATCCTTGGATGTGCCCAAGTTGTGGTGGGCATATCACGGACACAAGGAGCGCCAATGCCTTTTTGTTGCGCTTCTTGTATGCCTCCTTCACCTCAGCCGTTGCAGTCTCCGATGGAGCAGTCTCATCACCTCTTACAAGCTCAAACAGTCCCTTGTCATCGAGGTAGACCTCAAACTGCCACATCCACAAGGCAAAACCTGTCCCATCAAACTTAAGGACAGCGCGGCTGCTCTCTTGCTCGCTGGTTGCCATGTCTTGCTGTTGGAAGCGTGAAATCAAGCTGGCTTTGAACCCCTTAGAGGCGAGGGCCCATAACCCTTTGTTCGCCTGAGGGTGAGTGTGCACCCTGGAGGGTCCCTAGCAGTGGCTGTTTCACACCACCAACTATTTTTGGAGAGACTGAAACTGTGGAGGCGACTGGTTCCAAGGATGGCAAAATCTGGTCAGAGAGTGAGGCAATAGTTTTAGCCTCAATTGGATGGGAATTAACACTTTTTCAAAGTTCACAAGCAGTGGCATTTTTAGCCACTGATCTAAGCTTTCCAGAACACCAAAGCATGCCAGATTTGGAGCTTCCTAGCAGATTCTATGGCTTCTAGAGTGCTCCTTGGTAGGCTGTCCTTTTCCCACCTAGGAAGGCATCCCTTCCCTCCTCTAGAAGCTTCTGCCCCTTCCTAGATTCCTCAGCTTGCTTCTAGTAGGAGGGAAGGTGTCCAGAAGACCAAGAAGCTTCTAGATGACTTGTAGGACAAGTCACCCCTTCTAGAAGGTGTGCCACCTTCCTGGACCCTCACCTGGTCTTCTAGAATCTTAAAGAGGAACTCTAGAGGTTGAGCTAGCTTCCTAGCATCTATTTTCCACCTCCCTTGAGGCAGGATATAATTTCATCTTCTGGGAGCTGAACCCCGGCCCCTGCCTCTAGAGGTGGACACCATTAACCACTGAGCCACTAAGGCTTGTCTTTTCGGTGTTCCTTTTTGGAGTCAGTACTGCCATGGTGAGGAGCATCATTCCAACAAGCAAGTACAGCGACCTTCAATTAGTATAAGCACGGTGTGGCTACCATGCACAAAGACAGACCAAACTAGGCATATGTGCTGCCTTTGACCAAAGAATTCCGCTGTGTGTGGTCAACGTTGACAACTCATAATACGAGTCACAAATAGTCAGGGGGGAAACAATTGTTTGGGAACACCGGGTATCAACTAGCAAGCACAATGACCTTCAATATGTTGTGGCACGGTGTGGATACCATGCACGATGACCAACCAAGGTATGCATATGTCACTGACCATGACCAAAGAATGTCACCTTGTGGTAAACTTTGACAGCTCATAACAAGAGTCACAAATGGTCAGAGTGGAAGATAATGGTTTCTAAATACTAGTTATTGACAAGCAAGTACAAATGCATTCAATATGTAGTGGCACAGTGTGGCTACAATGCACATTGACCAACCAAAGCATGCATATGTCACTGACCATGACCAAAGAATTTCACTTCATGTGGTCAATGTTAACAACTCACAACACAAGTCACGGATATTCAGAGGGGATAACAACGGTTTGGGAACACTAGCTATCAACAAGAAAGCACAAAGACTGTCGATACGTAGTGACACGGCGTGGTAACCATGTACAGGGACAAACCAAAGTAGGCATATGTCACTAACCATGACCAAACGGATTTCACAGTATGTGGTCAACGTTGAAAACCCATAACACGAGTCACAACTGGTCAGTGGGGGAGACCATGGGTTGGGAACACTAGTTATCAACTAGCATGTAGACAGATCTTCAACAAGTAGTGGCACGGTGTGGCTAGCATGCACAGTGACCGACCAAGGGATGCATATGTCACTGGCTATGACCGAAGAAGTCCACTATGTGTGGTCAACATTGACAACTCACAACACGAGTCACAAATGGTCAGAGGGATAGGCAATGGTTTGGGAACCCTATGTATTGACTAGAAAGGACAAGGAACTTCGATACGTAGTGATAAGGTGTGGCTGATATGCACACCAAACTACCAAACTAGGCATATGTCACTGACCATGACCAGAGAATCTCTATATGGGTGGTCATCGTTGACCAACCATAACACGAGTCACAAACGGTCAGGGGAGGAAACAATGCTATGGGAATATCAGTTCTCAACTAGCAAGTACAACGACCTTGAGTCAGTAGTAGCACGATGTGGCTACCATGCACAATGACTGACCAGAGTAGGCATATGTACTGCCTTTGACCAAAGAAATCCGCTGTATGTGGTCAACGTTGACAACTCATAATACGAGTCACAAATGGTCACACGGGGAGACAATGGTTTGGTAAAACAAAGTATCAAGTAGCAAGCACAAGGAGCTTCAATACGTTGTCGCACGGTGTGGATACCATGCACGATGACCAACCAAAATAGGCATATGTCACTGACCATGACCAAATAATGTCACTTTGTGTGGTCACCTTTGACAACTCATAACACGAGTCACAAATGGTCAGTGGGGGAAACCATGGGATGGGAACGCTAGTTATCAACTAGCTAGTAGAAAGATTTTCAACAAGTAGTGGCACGGTGTGGCTAGCGTGCACAGTGACCAACGAAAGTATGCACACGTCACTGACTATGACCAAAGAAGTGCACTATGTATGGTCAGCATTGACAACTCTAACACGAGTCACAAATGGTCAGAGGGAGAGACAATGGTTTGGGAACCCTATGTATTGACTAGAAAGGACAAAGAACTTAGTGGCACGGTGTGGCTACTATGCACACCAAACAACCAAACTAGGCATATGTCACCGACCACGATGAAAGAATTTCAGAATGGGTCGTCAACATTCAACAATCATAACACGAGTCACAAGCGGTCAGAGTGGGGAACAATGGTCTGTGAATACCAGTTCTCAACTAGCAAGTACAGAAACCTTCAATCAGTATAAGCACGGTGTGGCTACCATGCACAATGTCCGACCAAATAAAGCATATGTACAACATTTCACCGAAGAAATCGCTGTGTGTGTTCAGCGTTGACAACTCATAATAGGAGTCACACATGGTCAGAGGGAGAGACAATGGGTTGGGAACACCAGGTATCAACTAGCAAGCACAAGGACCTTCAATACGTTGTGGCACGGTGTGGATACCATGCACGATGACCAACCAAAGTAGGCATATGTCACTGACCATGACCAAATAATGTCACTAAGTGTGGTCAACCTTGACAACTCATAACACAAGTCACAAATGGTCAGGGTGGAAGATAATGGTTTGTGAATACTAGTTATCAACTAGCAAGCACAAGGACCTTCAATACGTTGTGGCACGGTGTGGATACCATGCACGATGACCAACCAAAGTAGGCATATGTCACTGACCATGACCAAATAATGTCACTAAGTGTGGTCAACCTTGACAACTCATAACACAAGTCACAAATGGTCAGGGTAGAAGATAATGGTTTGTGAATACTAGTTATCGACTAGCAAGTACAGATACCTTCAATATGTAGTGGCACAGCGTGGCTACCATGCACATTGACCAACCAAAGTATGCATATTTCACTGACCATGACCAACGAATTTCATTTCATGTGGTCAGCATTGACAGCTCACAACACGAGTTACAGATATTCTGAGGAGGTAACAATGGTTTGGGAACACTAGCTATCAACAAGAAAGCTCAGAGACCTTCAATACGTAGTGACACGGCGTGGTAACCATGTACAGTGACAAACAAAAGTAGGCATATGTCACAAACCATGACCAAAAGCATTTCACAGTGTATGGCCAGTGTTGAAAACGCATAACGCGAGTCAGAAATGGTCACAGGGGGAGACAATGGGTTGGGAACACTAGTTACCAAATAGCAAGTAGACAGATTTTTAACAAGTAGTGGCACGGTGTGGCTAGCGTGCACAGTGACCAACCAAATGATGCATATGTCCTTGACTATGACCGAAGACGTCCACTATGTGTGGCCGACATTGAAAACTCATAACACAAGTCACAAATGGTCATAGGGCGAGACAATGGTTCGGGAACCCTTCCTATCGACTAGAAAGGACAAATGAATTCAATACGTAGTGGCACGGTGTGGCTACTATGCACACCAAACAACCATACTAGGCATATGTCACTGACCATGACCAAAGAATTTCAATATGGGTGGTCAACATTCACCAACCATAACACGAGTCACAAACGGTCAGAAGGGGGAACAATGGACCGGGAATATCAGTTCTCAACTAGTAAGTACAGCGACCTTCAATGAGTATAAGCACGGTGTGGCTACCATGCACAATGACCGACCAAAGTAGGCATGTGTACTGCCTTTGACCAAAGAAATCCGCTGTGTGTCGATAGCGTTGACAACTCATAATATGAATCAAAAATGGTCAGAGGGGGAAACAATGGTCTGGGAACATCAGGTATCAACTAGCAAGCACAAGGACCTTCAACAAGTTGTGGCACGGTGCGGATGCCATGCAGGATGACCAACCAAAGCAGGCATATGTCACTGACCATGACCAAATAATGTCACTATGTGTGGTCAACTTTGACAACTAACAACACGAGTCACAAATGGTCACGATGGAAGATAGTGGTTTGTGAATACTAGTTATTGAGTAGCAAGTACAAATACCTTCAATATGTAGTAGCACAGTGTGGCTACAATGCACAGTGGCCAACCAAAGCATGCATATGTCACTGACCATGAACAATGAATTTCACTTCATGTGGTCAACATTTACAACTCACTACACAAGTCACATATAGTCAGAGGGGGCTAACAATGGTTTGGGAACACTAGCTGTCAACAAGAAAGCACAAAGACCTTCGATACGCAATGACACGCCGTGGTAACCATGTACAGTGAAAAACCAAAGCAGGCATATGTCACAAACCATGACCAAAAGGATTTCAGTGTGTGTGGTCAACATTGAAATCTCATCACACGAGTCACAAATGGTCCGTGGGGGAAACCATGGGTTGGGAACACTAGTTATCAACTAGCAAGTAGAAAGATTTTCAACAAGTAGTAGCACGGTGTGGCTAGCGTGCACAGTGACCAATCAAAGGATGCACACTTCACTGACAATGACCGAAGAAGTCCACTATGTATCGTCAACATTGACAACTCATAACATGAGTCACAAATAATCAAAGGGAGAGACAATGGTTTGGGAACCCTATGTATCGACTAGAAAGGACAATGAACTTCAATACGTAGTGATACGGTGTGGCTACTATGCACACAAAACAACCAAACTAGGCATATGTGACCGACCATGATGAAAGAATTTCAATATGGGTGGTCAAAATTCACCAATCATAACACGAGTCACAGACGGTCAGAGGGGGAAACAATGGTCTGTGA
>SZWC01010914.1:18363-36077 GCA_023375785.1 Penium margaritaceum
CAGATGCCTCCCATCTCAAGGTGTTTGGTTGCATCGGGTTTGCCAAGGTCCAGGCTGGTGAGGGCCCTGGAAAGCTCGATGCAAGAGCACAAAAGTGTATTTTCATCGGTTACGATACCGCCCACAAAGCCTATCGATTGTGGGACCAAGGAGCCAAGAAGGTCATCCGCAGCAAAGACGTGGATTTCCACGAAATGTCTCTGAGTAAGGGAGAGCATCTCGAACTCGAGAACGCTCTAGAACAGGGAGAGTGGCTCACTCTCCTAGAAGAGGGAGACGAAGCAACAGCACAATGGCATGGGATATGTGCTGCAACAGGGAGAGGAGCTCGTGGAGATGACTCGGAGGAATCAGACTCTGATTTCGACGTATCCGATCCTCCAGAACATGAGGATGATGCCTCTCCCACCATCAACGACGAACCAGACCTCCAGACTCTACATCAAGAGCACCAGCCAGCAGGTTCAAGGAGCAGTTCACACCTCAAAGTACCTCGGCAGCATTACGACGCAGATAGGGGTGAATGGAAAGGCTTCAACTATTCATTCTTGGTTCAAGAGGAGCCAACGTCTGTCGCAGAGGCACTCACTTGGCCTGACAAAGCAGAGTGGGACGAAGCAATTCACAGTGAACTCAGCTCCACTGAAGAGAATGGGACCTGGGTGCTGGTGGACAGACCTGTCGGGGCTCACGTTGTAGGTCCAAGTGGGTGCTCAAAGTAAAAAGGAAACAGGATGGCAAGATAGACAAGTACAAGGCAAGGGTGGTAGCAAAGGGGTTCTCCCAAACGGCCTGGCGCAGAGTACGATGAGACCTTTGCCCCAGTTGTGACGTTTGCCTCCATCCGGTCAATGCTCGCAATTGCTGCTGCCGAGAACATGGAGGTCCACCAGATGGATGTCAAGACAGCCTTCCTTTACGCCAAACTTGACAAGGAGGTATTGATGGAGGTTCCGGAGGGGGTTGATGCTCCTCAGGGCAAGGTGTGTAGATTGGTGAAGGCACTCTATGGGCTAAAACAAGGGCCAAGACTTTGGTACCAGGAGATGGACACCTTCATGGCCAAGGAGTCCTTCATGCACTGCGACAATGACCCCAGCATGTACGTGTATGAGAGTGACAAAGGGACTATGTTGGTCGCCTTGTACGTTGATGACCTGATTCTATGCTCCTCTTCAATGCAGCTGCTAGACGATCTCAAGGGGCAGCTGAGTAGCAGATTCAAGATGAAGGACATGGGTACTCTTGACTTCTATCTTGGAATTGCAATCAAGCACAACAGAGCAGCACGTACCATCAGCCTGAGCCAGACAAAATACATCGACTCCATCCTCAAACTATACGACATGGCAGATTGCAAACCTGCCAGCACACCCATGAGCTCGGAGTGCAAATTCTCCACCTCCATGTCCCCATCCAACGAAGCAGAAAAAACTGACATGCTGGGCATCCCATATCAGTCTGCAGTGTGCATTCTGATGTATGCCATGGTCGCAACCTGACCAGATATAGCCCATGCTGTTGGGCAGGTGAGCCGGTTTGTGGCCAATCCCGGTCCACTTCATTGGCAGGCTGTGAAGCGCATCATGCGCTACCTTCAAGGGACGCGGCACGTGGGGCTCCAGTTTGGAGGTATCGCTGGATCGGCATCACTCAGTCTCGTGTGCTACACTGATGCTGATTGGGGAGGGAATATCGACGACAGAAAATCTACCTCCGGCTTTGTGTGTATGTTGAATTGAGGTGCAGTCAGTTAAGCAAGTCGCAAGCACGAATGTGTCTCTTTGTCAACAGCTGAAGCTGAGTACATCGCCTTGGCTGAGGTGTGCAAAGAAATGCAGTGGCTACAAAGCTTGCTATCCGATATGAAGGCACCACAAGCAACGGCGACGGTCATCAAGATTGACAACATGAGCGCCATTGACATGTCAAAGAACCCCATCCTGTCCAGGCACACAAAGCACATCGAGATCCGCTACCACTACGCTCGAGACTTGGTCTACAAGCAGAGAGCTTGAGTATGTCGGCACCAAGCTGAACCGGGCTGACATGCTTACAAAGCCACTGGACAAGGACCTCCACCAGGAGGGCATGCAAGGTGTCGGCATGGTCAACGCAAGTGATGACAAATGATGATGGTCACCGATGCAAGGTGCAAGGGAGAGATTTGTTGAATGTTTTTGCCCCTTGTTCATTGTTGTAGGACAGATCAGGAATGCTTTGCCCCTTGTGGAGGTATGACCCCTAGATCCGTTGTAGTGTGACTCAACTATGCTGTGTCTCTTGTAAGATATGACCTGTGAGTACACCATGTGGGTGAGTGGTTACCTTGGCCATTTTGTTGATTTGGCCAAGTGAGAGGTCATGAGGTCGATCCTGGCCCCATGCATATCTTGTTTGCAATGGAAGCTTCCAAGAAAGAAAGTCCGTAGCTTCTTGGACGATACATGGTTAGTCTGTCACCTTGACACTAGGATGCTTACGTGTCAAGCCCACAGTGCAAGTCTATTGGTGACGTGGCTGGTTCAGGCCACTTCCCAGGAATGTGCTTTTGAGTTATAGGAATGGACAGACAGCTATAAAAGGACTTGTTTGGCATGCTGATCAATCAACCCCTGCTTGATGCTCTCTTGCGTATTGACGACTTGAGCTCTTCTTGAGATGTAATACTAAGGCGTTACTACTCTTGAAGGTGAAGTGTATGCCTGATTATGTTTGGAGTGAATGACACATGTCAACAAAGGAAGAAGGCCTAAAAACCTTTGTGAGCTTTTTGGTTTCGCGGCTTCTCTGCCAGAGGTGGTTAGCTCAGTAGCTAACACTTCCTACCCAACTTCCACCCCAACTTCCAACCCAACTTTCCACCCAACTTCCAACCCAGCTTCTAACCCAGCTTCCAACACAATTCTCAACCCAACTTCCAACCCAACATCCAACCAAACTTCCAAGCCAACTTGCATCCCAACTTCCAACCCAACTTCCAACCCAACTTCCAACCCAATTTCCAGCCCAACTTCCAACCTAACATTCCATCCCAACTTCCATCCCAACTTCCAATCCAACTTCCAACCAAACATCCAACCCAACGTCTAACACAACTTCCAGCCCAACTTCCAGCCCAGCAAACAATTGAGCTTCCAACCCAACATTCAACCCATATTCCAATCCAACTTTCAACCCAACTTACGACTCAACTTCCAATCCAACGTCCAACCCAACTTCCAACCGAATTTCCAACCCAACGTCCAACCCAACTTCCAACCCTACTTCCATCCCAACTTCAAACCCAACTTCCATCCCAACTTCCATCCCAACATCAACCTAACTTCCAACCCATATTCCATCCCAGCTTCCATCCCAACTTCCAACCCAACTTCCAACCCAACTCCCTACCCAGCTTTTAAACCAACTTTCAACTTAATCTCCAACCCAACTTCCCACCCAGTTTCCAACCCAAATTTCAATCCAACTTTCAACCCAACTTCCAACCCAACATCAAACCCAACTTCCAACCCAACTTCAACCCCAACTTCCAATCCAACTACCAACACAACTTCCAACACACCTTCCAACCCAACTTCCATTCCAATATACAACCCAACTTCCAATCCAACTCTCAATCCAACTTCCAGCCCAACTTTCAACCCAACTTCCAACACAACTTCTAACCCAACTTCCAATCAAACTTCCAACCCAAATTGTAATCCAACTTCCAATCCAACTTTCTATCCAACTTTCGACCCAACTTCCAACCTAACTTTCAACCCATTTTCCAACCCAACTTTCAATCCAACGTCCAACCCAAGTTCCAACCCAACTTCCAACCCAACTTCCGACACAACTTCCAACCCAAATTCCATCCCAGCTTCCATCTCAACTTCCAACCCAACTTCCAATCCAACTTCCAACCCGACTTCCGGCCCAACTTCCAACCCAGCTTCCAACCCAACTTTCAACTCAACTTCCAACCCAACTTCCATCCCAACTTCCACCCAACTTCCAACCCATCTTCCAACCCAACTTCCAACCCAACTTCCAACCCAAACTTCATCCCAACTTTTATCCCAACTTCCAACCCAACTTTCAACCCAACTTCCAGCCCAACTTTCAACCCAAATTTCAACCCAACTTCCAACCCAACTTCCGATCCAACTTCCAACCCAACTTCCAACCCAACTTGCAACCCAGCTTCCAACCCAACTTTCTACCCAACATTCAACCCAACATCCAACCTAACATTCAACCAAACTTCGAATCCAACTTCCAACCCAACTTCCAACCAAACTTCCAACCAAACTTCCAATCCAATTTCCAACTCAACTTCCAACCCAACTTCCAACCAAACTTCCAACCCAACTTCCAACCCAACTTCCATCCAAACTTCCATTCCAACTTCCAACCCAACTTCTAACCCAACGTCCAACCCAACTTCCATACCAACTTCCAACCCAACTTCCAATCCAATTTTCAACCAAACGTCCAATTCAACTTCCAACCCAACGTCCAACCCAACTTCCAACCCAACTTCTAACCCAACGTCCAACCCAACTTCCATACCAACTTCCAACCCAACTTCCAATCCAATTTTCAACCAAACGTCCAATTCAACTTCCAACCCAACGTCCAACCCAACTTCCATCCCAACTTCTAACCCAACTTCCAACCCATCTTCCAACCCAACTTCCATCCCAACTTCCATCCCAACTTCAAACCCAACTTCCATCCCAACATCCAATCCAACTTCCAACCCAACTTCCAACCCAACTTCCAACCCAACATCCACCACAACTTCCAACCTAGCTTCCAACCCAGCTTCCAGCCCAACTTTCAACCGAACTTCCAACCCAACTTCCAACCCAACTTCCAACCCAACTTCCAACCTAACTTTTAACCCAACATCCAACCCAACTTCCATCCCAACTTCCATTTCAACTTCCAACCCAACTTCCAACCCAACTACCAACCCAACTTCCGACCTAACTTTCAACCCAGCTTCCAACCCAACTTTCAATCCAACTTCCAACCCAACTTCCAGCCCAACTTCAAACCCAACTTCCGACCCAACATCCAACCCAAATTCCATCCCAGCTTCCATCCGAACCTCCAACCCAACTTCCAACCCAACTTCCAACCCGACTTTCGGCCCAATGTCCAACCCATCTTCCAACCCAACTTCAAACTCAACCTCCAACCCAACTTCCATCGCAACTTCCATCCCAACTTCCATCCCAACTTCCAACCCATCTTCCAACCCAACTTCCAACCCAACTTCCAACCCAAACTTCATCCCAACTTCCATCCCAACTTCCAACCCAACTTCCAACCCAACTTTCAACCCAACTTCCAGCCCAACTTCCAACCCAAATTCCAACCCAACCTCCAACCCAACTTCCGATCCAACTTCCAACTCAACTTCCAACCCAACTTGCAACCCAGCTTCCAACCCAACTTTCTACCCAACTTTCAACCCAACATCCAACCTAACATTCAACCAAACTTCGAACCCAACTTCCAACCCAAATTCCAACCAAACTTCCAACCAAACTTCCAATCCAACTTCCAACTAAACTTCCAACCCAACTTCCAACCAAACTTCCAACCCAACTTCCAAACCAACTTCCATCCAAACTTCCATTCCAACTTCCAACCCAACTTCTAACCCAACTTCCAACCCAACTTCCATACCAACTTCCAATCCAATTTTCAACCCAACGTCCAATTCAACTTCCAACCCAACGTCCAACCCAACTTCCATCCCAACTTTTAACCCAACTTCCAACCCATCTTCCAACCCAACTTCCATCCCAACTTCCATCCCAACTTCAAACCCAACTTCCATCCCAACTTCCATCCCAACATCCAATCCAACTTCCAACCCAACTTCCAACCCAACATCCAACCCAACTTCCAACCCAACATCCAACCCAAGTTCCAACCTAGCTTCCAACCCAGCTTCCAACCCAACGTTCAACCAAACTTCCAACCCAACTTCCAACCCAACTTCCAACCCAACTTCCAACCTAACTTTTAACCCAACTTCCAACCCAACTTCCATCCCAATTTCCATTTCAACTTCCAACCCAACTTCCAACACAACTTCCAACCCAGCTTCCAACCCACGTTCCAACCCAACTTCCAACCCAGCATCCAACCCAACTTCCAACCCAACTTCCATCCCAATTTCCATTTCAACTTCCAACCCAACTTCCAACACAACTTCCAACCCAGCTTCCAACCCACGTTCCAACCCAACTTCCAACCCAGCATCCAACCCAACTTTCAACCCAACTTCCAGCCCAACTTCCAGCCCAACTTCCAACCCAGCTTCAAACCCAACTTCCAATCCAACTACCAACACAACTTCCAACACAACTTCCAACCCAACTTCCAACCCAACTTCCAGCCCAACTTCCAGCCCAACTTCCAACCCAGCTTCAAACCCAACTTCCAATCCAACTACCAACACAACTTCCAACACAACTTCCAACCCAACTTCCAACCCAACATACAGCCCAACTTCCAGTTCAACTCTCAATCCAACTTCCAGCCCAACTTTCAACCCAACTTCCAACACAACTTCCAGCCCAACTTCCAAACCAACTTCCAACCCAACTTCCAGTTCAACTCTCAATCCAACTTCCAGCCCAACTTTCAACCCAACTTCCAACACAACTTCCAGCCCAACTTCCAAACCAACTTCCAACCCAAATTGTAATCCAACTTCCAATCCAACTTTCAATCCAACTTTCAACCCAACTTCCAACCTAACTTTCAACCCAGCTTCCAACCCAACTTCCCACCCAACTTCCAACCAGACTGCCAATCAAACTTCCAACCCAACTTCCAACCCAACTTTCAACCCAACTTCCAACCTAACTTTCAACCCAGCTTCCAACCCAACTTCCCACCCAACTTCCAACCAGACTGCCAATCAAACTTCCAACCCAACTTCCAACCCAAATTCCAACCCAACTTCCAACCCAACCTTCAACCCAACTTCCAACCCAACTTCAATCCCAACTTCCAACCCAACTTCCAACCCAACTTCCAAGCCAACTTCCAACCCGACTTCCAACCCAACATCCAACCCAACTTCCAACCCAACTTTCAAGCCAATTTCCAATTCAACTTCCAACCTAACGTCCAACCCAACTTCCAACCTAATTTTCAACCCAGCTTCCAACCAAACTTCCAACGCAATTCCATCCCAACATCTATCCCAACTTCCAACCCAACTCCTAACCCAAATTTCAGCCCACCTTCAAACCCAACTTCCCACCCAACTTGTAACCCAACTTCCAACCCAACTTCCAATCCAATATCCAACCCAACTTCTAACCGAGGATACAATCCAACTTTAATCCCAACTTCCATCCCAGCTTCCAAACCAACTTCCAACCCAACATCTAACCAACCTTCCAACCAAACTTCAAACCCAACTTCCAACACAACTTCAAACACAACTTCCAACCCAACCTCCAACCCAGCATCCAACCCAGCTTCCAACCCAACTTCCAACCCAACTTCCAACCCAAGTTCCATCCCAAGTTCCATCCCAACTTCTAACCCAACTTCCAACCCAACTTCCACCCCACGTTCCAACCCAACTTCCAACCCAGCCTCCAACCCAGCTTTATACCCAATTTCCAACCCAACTTCCAAACCAATTTCCAACCCAACTCCCAGCACAACTTCCAACACAACTGCCAACCCAACTTCCAACCGAGCATACAACCCAGCTTCCAACCCGACTTTTAGCCCAACTTCCAACCCAACTTCCAACCCAACTTCCAACCTAACTTATAACACAACTTCCAACTCAACTTCCAGCCAAACATCCAACCTAACTTCCAACCCAACTTCCATCTTAGCTTCCATCATAACTTCCAACCAAACTTCCAACCCCACTTCCTATCCAACTTTCAACCCAACATCCAACCAAGCTTCCACTCCAACTTTCATCCCAACTTCCATCCCAACTTCCAACCCAACTTCCAACCTAACTTCTTACCCAACTTCCAACCCAACTTCCAACCCTACTTCCAACCCAACTTCCAACCCAACTTTCAACCCAGCATCCAATCCAACTTCCAACCCAACTTTCAACCCAACTTCCAACCCAGCATCCAATCCAATTTCCAACCCAACTTCCAACCCAACTTCCAACCCAACTTCCAATCCAACTTTAAGCCCGACTTCCAACACAGCTTCAAATTCAACTTCAACCCAACCTCCAACCCACCTTCCGTCCCAACTCCCAACCCAACTTTCAACCCAACTTCCAATCCAAACTTCATCCGAATTTCCATCCCAACTTCCAACCCAAGTTCCAACCCAACGTTCAGCCCAACTTCCAACCAAACTCCCAACCCAGCTTCCAACCCAACTTCCAACCCTACTTCCAACCCAACTTCCAATCCAACTTCCACCCCAACTTCCAATCCAAATTGTAACCCAACTTCCAACCCAACTTTCTATCCAATTCTCAACCCAACTTCCAACCTTACTTTCAACCCAGCTTCCAAACCAACTTCTAACCCAACTTCCAACCAAACTTCCAACCCAACTTCCAACCCAAATTCCAACCCAACCTCCAACCCAAATTCCAACCCAAATTCCATCCCATTTTCCATCCCAACTTCCAACCCAACTTTCAACCCAACTTCCAAGCCAAATTCCAACCCAACTTCCAACCCATCATCCAACCCAACTTCCAACCCAACTTACTACCCAGTTTCCAATTCAACTTCCAACGAAGCGTCCAACTCAACTTCCAACCTAACTTTCAACCCAGTTTCCAACCCAACTTTCCACCCAACTTCCAACCCAACTTCCATCCCAGCTTCCATCCCAATTTCCAACCCAATTTCCAACCCAACTCCCAATCCGACTTCCAGCCCTATTCCAACCCAGCTTCCAACACAGCATCCAACCCAACTTCCAACCCAACTTCCATCCCAACTTCCATCCCAACTTCCATCCCAACTTCCAACCCAACTTCCAACCCAACTTCCAACCCAACTTCCAACCCAACTTCCATCCCAACTTCCGTCCCAACTTCCAACCCAACTTCCAACCCGAATTCAAAGCCAACTTCCAACCCAACTTCAAACCCAACATCCAATCCAACTTCCAACCCAACTTTCAACCCAACTTCCAACCCAACTTTCAACCCAACTTGTAACACAACTTCCAACTAAAGTTCCAACCAAACATCCAACATAGCTTGCAACCCAGTTTCCATTCCAGCTTCCATCCTAACTTCCAACCCAACTTCCAACCCAACTTCCAATCCAACTCCCAACCCAACTTCCAACCGAGCTTTCGATCCAATTCTCATCCCAACTTCCATCCCAACTTCCAACCCAGCTTCCATCCCAGCTTCTAACCCAACTTCGAACCCAACGTCCAACCCAACATCCAACCCAACTTCAACCCAACCTCTAACCCAACTTCCAACCCAGCATCCAACCCAGCTTCCAACCCAACTTTCAACCCAACTTCGAAGCCAACTTCCAACCCAACTTCCAATCCAACTTCCGACCCAACGTCCAGCCCAACTTCCATCCCAGCTTCCATCCCAACTTCCTACCCAACTTCCAACCCAACTTCCAACCCGACTTCCAGCCCAACTTCCAACCCAGCTTCCAACCCAACTTCCAATCCAACTTCCATCCCAGCTTCCAACCCAACTTCCAACCCAGCTTCCAACCCAACTTCCAACCCAACTTCCAACCCAAACTTCATCCCAACTTCCATCCCAACTTCCAACCCAACTTCCAACCCAACTTTCTACCCAACTTCCAACCCAACTTCCAAACCAGATTCCAACCCAACTTCCAATTCAACTTCCAATCCAACTTCCAACCCAGCTTCCAACCCAACTTGCAACCTAGCTTCCAACCCAACTTTCTATCCAACTTTCAACTCAACATCCAACCTAGCTTTCAACCAAACTTCGAACCCAACATCCAACCCAACTTCCAACCAAACTTCCAACCAAACTTCCAATCCAACTTCCATCCCAACTTCCATTCCAACTTCCAACCCAACTCCCAACCCAACTTCCAACCCAACATCCAACCCAACTTCCAACCAAACTTCCAACCAAACTTCCAATCCAACTTCCATCCCAACTTCCATTCCAACTTCCAACCCAACTCCCAACCCAACTTCCAACCCAACTTCCATACCAACTTCCAACCCAACTTCCAATCCAATTTTCAACCCAACGTCCAATTCAACTTCCAACCCAACTTCCAACCCAACTTCAATCTTAACTTCTAACCCAACTTCCAACCCATCTTCCAACCCATATTGCATCCCAACTACCATCCCAACTTCAAACCCAACTTTAATCCCAACATCCATCCCAACATCCAACCCAACTTCCAATCTAACTTCCAACCCTACTTCCATCCCAACTTCCATTCCAACTTCCAACCCAACTTCCAATCCAACTTCCAACCCAACTTCCATACCCACTTCCAACCCAACTTCCAATCGAATTTTCAACCCAACGTCCAATTCAACTTCCAACCGAATGTCCAACCCAACTTCCATCCCAACTTCTAACCCAACTTCCAACCCATCTTCCAACCCATCTTCCATCCCAACTACCATCCCAACTTCAAGCCCAATTTCAATCCCAACATCCATCCCAACATCCAACCCAACTTCCAACCTAACTTCCAACCCAACTTCCAACCCAACATCAAATCCAACTTCCAACCCAACATCCAACCCAACTTCCAACCCTGCTTCCAACCCAGCTTCGAGCCCAACTTTCAACCGAACATCCAACCCAACTTCCAACCTAACTTCAAACCCAACTTCCAACCCAATATCCATTCCAACTTCCATTTCAACTTCCAACCCAACTTCCAACCCAAAGTCCAACCCAACTTCCAACCCAACTTCCAACCTAACTTCAAACCCAACTTCCAACCCAATATCCATTCCAACTTCCATTTCAACTTCCAACCCAACTTCCAACCCAAAGTCCAACCCAACTTCCAACCCACGTTCCAACCCAACCTCCAACCCAGCTTCCAACCCAACTTTCATTCCAACTTCCAACCCAACTTCCAACCCAACTTCCAACCCAACTTCTAACCCAACTTCCAACCCAACTACCAAAACAACTTCCAACCCAACTTTCATTCCAACTTCCAACCCAACTTCCAACCCAACTTCCAACCCAACTTCTAACCCAACTTCCAACCCAACTACCAAAACAACTTCCAACACAACTTCAAACCCAACTACCAATCCAACATACAACCCAGCTTGCAATCCAACTCTCAATACAACTTCCAGCACAACTTTCAACCCAACTTCCAACACAACTTCCAACCCAACGTCCAACCCAACTTCCAATACAACGTCCAACCCAACTTCCAGCCCAACTTCCATCCTAGCTTCCATCCCAACTTCAAACCTAACTTCCATCCCAACTTGCATCCCAACATCCAACGCAACTTCCAACCCAACTTCAAACCCAACTTCCATCCCAACTTCCAACCCAACTTCCAACCCAACTTCCACCCCAACTTTCCACCCAACTTCCAACCCACCTTCTTGTTGAATGTTTTTGCCCCTTGTTCAGTGTTGTAGGACAGATCAGGAATGCTCTGCCCCTTGTGGAGGTATGACCCTTGGATCCATTGTAGTGTGACTCAACTATGCTTTGTCTCTTGTGAGATATGACTTGTAAGTACACCATGTGGGTGAGTGGTTACCTTGGCCGCTTTGTTGATTTGGCCAAGTGAGAGGTCATGAGGTCGATCCTGGCCCCATGCATATCTTGTTTGCTGTGGAAGCTTCCTAGAAAGAAAGTCTGTAGCTTCTTGGACGCTACATGGTTGGTCTGTCACCTTGACACTAGGATGCTTATGTGTCAAGCCCACAGTGCAACCAGCCACGTGACGTGGCTGATTCAGGCCACTTCCCAAAAATGTGCTTTTGAGTTATAGGACTGGAAAGACAGCTATAAAAGGACTTGTCTTGCATGCTGATCAGTTAACCCTTGCTTGATGCTCTCTTGCGTATTGACGGTTTGAGCTCTTCTTGAGATGTAATGCTAAGGCGTTAGTACTCTTGAAGGTGAAGTGTATGCCTGATTAAGTTTGGGGTGCATGACACATGTCAACAAAGGAAGAAGGCCTAAAAACCTTTGTGAGCTTTTCGGTTTTGCGGCTTCTCTGCCAGAGGTGGTCAGCTGAGTAGCTAACAAAGGGTTATGGGCCGACTCCTCTGGTTAGGGAAGTTTCACGCACGCAACCGCTAAGGTCACAAGCAGTGAGAGCGCCTTCGCTCTCTTCCAATTTCTCTGTTTGCAGGGCAATATCTGCAGGAGGGGAATGCAACCTATCTGCACCTTTCTACCTTAGAAGCTAACATCAGTCTACATCAGCCTACATCAGCCTACATCAGCTTGCAACGGCCAACGGTAACAGGGGAAGCAGTTTCCTCTTCTCACCAACAGCCTACAGTGGCCTCAAACACAGGTTCATCGGCATCAACAACAGGTGCAGCAACTGAAGCAGTTGTAGTTGTGGGGATGGCAGGGACAGGGGAACCAGGGAATCATTCGCCCATCCTCAAGTTTGATGGAGAGGGATTTGCACTCTGGAAGTGGCAGTTTGAGATCATCATGGATGATAGACATCTGCTAGGATATTTTGACGGAAGTATCCCAGCACCAAAGGAGGAGGGTGTTGACCTTGTGGCATGGGTCATGCTCAACAAGAAGGCTCTCGCCATTCTTGTGTCCTCCATACAACCCTCAGTCCTTTCGCACATCAGCGGTAGTACAGTGACAGCCGCGGCATACGCCAAACTCGGCAAGGTATTTCAGTCATCCTCACTTGCCAACCGTCTCTTCATTCTAGAAAACCTCATCAGCATGAGGCTTGGTGAAGGGGAGGATGATGCCTTCATGCAGAAGTTTGAGACGCTCTTGCAACAAGCCACCGGAATGGGGTGGGACCTGAATTCTGACATGCAGGCCATGATCTTTCTGATGACGCTGCCGGAAAGTTGGGGCCCCATGATAATAGTGATTGGAGGGTGGACTGAAGATCTAGTTTCCTACACCACCGTCTCTGAGTATGTGCGGAAGGAAGCCATGTGTCGTAGCAGTAGTGAAGCAAACATGACTGCTTCTGCCTCACGGAGTAGCGGGACCTTCTGCAATACCTCATCCTCTAGGTACAAGGGAAACAACAGCACTAGCAACAGTGGAAGGGGTGCAAAGCTCCAAGGAAACTGCCACAACTGTGGCAAGGCCGGACACCGGGCTCGAGAGTGGCGTGCACCCAAGAGAGAGGGAGGAGACGGGGATGAATGGCGAGGGGGGAAATGGTGGGAAGGATCCCACAAGCTTGATGGCTGACTGTGCCTCTAACAAAGGGCGGGCGATACTCAGGCCAGGAGCCTATGGCCTTGACTCGGGCACAAACGAGCACACCACTTACGAGAAGAGAGACTTCATCTCTCTTGCTCCGTGTAACAAGAACTTCAGAGTCGCCAACGGCAAGGTTAAGGCAGCTGAGGGGATTGGTGACAAGCTGGTCACAGTGGGTGTCAACGGTGGAGTTTCCGACCTCAAGCTAGAGGGGGTGGTCGACTTGCCCTCCTTCATAGCCAACCTGCTCTCCGTCTCTAAGATAAATGACCATGGCATGACAGTGGTCTTTACAGAGAAGGAAGCGGTGATAGTTTCCACCAAGGACATCAACATTTCCTACTCTTCCAAGAAGGTTGTCGCACACGTTCCTCGCGTTGATGGACTCTACGTCGTGCAGACCAAAACGACAACTTCAACGGCTGAATCTTTGGCCGAGAGTGATGATGAGGAGAGCAGCGATAGAGACCCAGATGAGGAAGGACATGTTGGAGGAGCGGAAGCAATGGAAGCAGATGATTCGGCAACAAAACCGTAGGCAAATGTAGCCATCAGGGCTGTTCATTCTAACCTGTGCACATCCTCCAAGAACCGGTGGCACAGGCGCTTTGGACACGTGGCTCATCGCACATTGGAGCTCATGAGAAAGGCGGAGCTAGTGCGTGGGATGGAGCTAGGTGATGAGGTGGAGGGAGCGGATATAATGTGTGAGCCATGCCTTCAAGGGAAGGCGAAAAAAGGAACCCTTCAAGCGCAATGGAACGCGTGCTCTCGCACCTCTTGATCTTGTCTACTCTGACGTATGTGGTCCCTTTTGCATACCATCCAATGGAGGCAGCCGATGTTTCCTCACATGCATCGACGACAACAGCCGTAAAGTTTGGATATACTTTCTCAAAAAGAAAAGTAAGGTGAAGGAGAATCTACAGGCCTTTGTCGCTATGGTTGAGCGACAGAGTGGAAAGAAGGTAAAGGCATTCAGGATGGACAATGGGGGAGAGTACAAAGCTTGTAGGGAGTGGCTCAAGACACAGGGCATTGAACACCAGAAAACTACGCCCTACTCACCGGCGTAGAAGAGAGGATGAACCAGACGCTCATAGGTATGACAAGGTGCATGCTCTTTGACGCCAAGCTTCCTCCTAGGTTATGGGCTGAAGCAGCACGTACTGCTACATACCTTGTGAACCTCACACCTGCAGCAGCTCTGCAAGGGAGAGGCAAGAAGAAGCAAACAAAGCAGTTGAAGACGCCTCAAGAAGCATGGTCAGGCAAGAAGCGGGACGCCTCCCATCTCAAGGTGTTCGGTTGCACCGGGTTTGCCAAGGTCCAGGCTGGTGAGGGCCCTGGAAAGCTCGATGCAAGAGCACAAAAGTGTATTTTCATCGGTTACGACACCGCCCACAAAGCCTATCGACTGTGGGACCAAGGAGCCAAGAAGGTCATCCGCAGCAAAGNATGACAAGGTGCATGCTCTTTGACGCCAAGCTTCCTCCTAGGTTATGGGCTGAAGCAGCACGTACTGCTACATACCTTGTGAACCTCACACCTGCAGCAGCTCTGCAAGGGAGAGGCAAGAAGAAGCAAACAAAGCAGTTGAAGACGCCTCAAGAAGCATGGTCAGGCAAGAAGCGGGACGCCTCCCATCTCAAGGTGTTCGGTTGCACCGGGTTTGCCAAGGTCCAGGCTGGTGAGGGCCCTGGAAAGCTCGATGCAAGAGCACAAAAGTGTATTTTCATCGGTTACGACACCGCCCACAAAGCCTATCGACTGTGGGACCAAGGAGCAAAGAAGGTCATCCACAATAAAGACGTGGATTTCCACAAAGTGTCTCTGAGTAAGGGAGAGCATCTCGAACTCAAGAACGCTCCAGAAGAGGGAGAGTGGCTCACTCTCATAGAAGAGGGAGACAAAGCACCAGCACAATGGCATGGGATAGGTGCTGCAACAGGGAGAGGAGCTCGTGAAGATGACTCGGAGGAATGAGACTCTGATTCTGACGTATCCGATCCTCCGAAACATGAGGATGATGCCTCTCCCATCATCAACGACGAACCAGACATCCAACCTCTACATCAACAGCACCAGCCAACAGGTTCAAGGAGCAGTTCACGCCTCAAAGTACATCGGCAGCATTACGACGCAGATAGGGGTGAATGGACAGGCTTCAACTATTCATTCTTGGTTCAAGAGGAGTCAACGTCTGTCGCAGAGGCACTCACTCAGCCTGACAAAGCAGAGTGGGACAAAGCAATTCGTAGTGAACTCAGCTCCATTGAAGAGAATGGGACCTGGGTGCTGGTGGACAGACCTGCCGGGGCTCACGTTGTGGGGTCGAAGTGGGTGCTGAAAGAAAAAAGGAAACAGGATGGCAAGATAGACAATGAACAAGGGGCAAAAACATTCAACAAATCTCTCCCTTGCACCTTGCGCCAGTGACCATCATCATTCGTCATCACTTGCGTTGACCATGCCGACACCTTGCCTGCCCGCCTGGTGGAGATCCTTGTCTAGTGGCTTTGTAAGCATGTCAGCCCGGTTCAGCTTGGTGCCGACATACTCGAGCTCCACTGTTTGCTTGTAGAACAAGTCTCGAGCGTAGTGGTAGCGGATCTCGACATGTCAATGGCGCTCATGTTGTCAATCTTGATGACCGTCGCCGTTGCCTGTGGTGCCTTCATCTCGGATAGCAAGCTTTGTAGCCACTACATCTCTTTACACACCTCAGCCAAGGCGATGTACACAGCTTCAGCTGCTGACAAAGAGACACATTCCTGCTTGCGACTTGCCCAACTAACTACACCTCCATTCAACATACACACAAAGCTGGAGGTAAATTTTCTTTCATCAATATTCCCTCCCCAATCAGCATCAGTGTAGCACATGAGACGAAGTGATGCCAATCCAGCGATGCCTCCAAACTGGAGCCCCACGTGCCGCATCCCCTAAACGTAGTGCATGATGCGCTTCACGGCCTGCCGGTGAAGTGGACGAGGATTGGCCACAAACCGGCTCACCTACCCAACAGCATGGGCTATATCTGGTCGGGTGGCGACCATGGCATACATCAGACTGCCCACTGCGGACTGATATGGGATGTCAAGCATGGCAGTTTTCTCCGCTTCATTGGATGGGGACATGGAGGTGGAGAGTTTGCACTCCGAGCTCATGGGTGTGCTTGCAGGTTTGCAATCTGCCATGTCGTATCGTTTGAGGATGGAGTCGATGTATTTTGTCTCGTTCAGGCTGATGGTACCTGCTGCTCTGTCGCGCTTGATTGCAATTCCAAGATAGAAGTCAAGAGGACCCATGTCCTTCATCTTGAATCTGCTACTCAGCTGCCCCTTGAGATCGTCTAGCAGCTGCGTTGAAGAGGAGCATAGAATCAGGTCATCAACATACAAGGCAACCAACATAGTCCCTTTGTCACTCTCATGCACGTACATGCTAGGGTCATTGTCGCAGTGCATGAAGGACTCCTTGGCCATGAAGGTGTCCATCTCCTGGTACCAAAGTCTTGGCCCTTGTTTTCGCCCATAGAGTGCCTTCACCAATCTACACACCTTGCCCTGAGGAGCATCAACCCCCTCCGGAACCTCCATCAATACCTCCTCGTCAAGTTTGGCGTAAAGGAAGGCTGTCTTGACATCCATCTGGTGGACCTCCATGTTCTCGGCAGCAGCAATGGCGAGCATTGACCGGATGGAGGCAAACGACACAACTGGGGCAAAGGTCTCATCGTACTCTGCGCCAGGCCGTTGGGAGAACCCCTTTGCTACCACCTGTGCCTTGTACTTGTCTATCTTGCCATCCTGTTTCCTTTTTACTTTCAGCACCCACTTGGACCCCACAACGTGAGCCTTGGCATGTCTGTCCACCAGCACACATGTCCCATTCTCTTCAATGGAGCTAAGTTCACTACGAATTGCTTCGTCCCACTCTACTTTGTCAGGCCGAGTGAGTGCCTCTGCGATGGACGTTGGCTCCTCTTGAACCAAGAATGAATAGTTGAAGCCTGTCCATTCACCCTTATCTGCGTCGTAATGCTGCCGAGGTACTTTGAGGCGTGAACTGCTCCTTGAACCTGCTGGCTGGTGCTGTTGATGTAGAGGCTGGAGGTCTGGTTCGTCGTTGATGATGGGAGAGGCATCATCCTCATGTTCCGGAGGATCGGATACGCCGGAATCAGAGTCTCATTCCTCCGAGTCATCTTCACGAGCTCCTCTCCCTGTTGCAGCACCTATCCCATGCCATTGTGCTGGTGCTTCGTCTCCCTCTTCTAGGAGAGTGAGCCACTCTCCCTGTT
>SZWC01010914.1:36162-69944 GCA_023375785.1 Penium margaritaceum
GAGCCACTCTCCCTGTTGTGGAGCGTTCTCGAGTTCGAGATGCTCTCCCTTACTCAGAGACATTTCGTGGAAATCCACGTCTTTGCTGCGGATGACCTTCTTGGCTCCTTGGTCCCACAGTCGATAGGCTTTGTGGGCGGTGTTGTAACCAATGAAAATACACTTTCGTGCTCTTGCATCGAGCTTTCCAGGGCCCTCACCAGCCTGGACCTTGGCAAACACGATGCAACCGAACAACTTGAGATAGGAGGCGTCCGGCTTCCTGCCTGACCATGCTTCTTGAGGCGTCTTCAACTGCTGTGTCTTCTTCTTCTTGCCTCTCCTTTGCAGAGCTGCTGCAGGTGTGAGGTTCACAAGGTATGTAGCTGTACGTGCTGCTTCAGCTCAGAACCTAGGATGGAGCTTGGCGTCAAAGAGCATGCACCTTGTCATGCATAGGAGCGTCTGGTTCATCCTCTTTGCTACACCGTTGCTTTGAGGTGAATAGGGCGTAGTTTTTTGGTGTTCAATCCCCTGTGTCTTGAGCCACTTCCTACAAGCTTTGTACTCTCCCCCATTGTCCGTCTTGAATGTCTTCACCTTCTTTCCACTCCGTCGCTCAACCATATCGACAAAGGCCTGTAGATTCTCGTTCACCTTTCTTTTCTTTTTGAGAAAGTTTATCCAGACTTTGCGGCTGTTTTCATCGATGCAGGTGAGGAAATATCGGCTGCCTCCATTTGATGGTATGCGAAAGGGACCACATACGTCAGAGTGGACAAGATCAAGAGGTGCGAGAGCACGCGTTCCATTGCGCTTGAAGGGTTTCTTTTTCGCCTTGCCTTGAAGGCATGGCTCACACATGATATCCGCTCCCTCCACCTCATCACCTAGCTCCATCCCACGCACTAGCTCCTGCTTTCCCATGAGCTCCAATGTGCGATGAGCCACGTGTCCAAAGCGCCTGTGCCACAGGTCCAAAGCGCCTTTGCCACAGGTTCTTGGAGGATGTGCACAGGTTAGAATGAACAGCCCCGGTGGCTGCATTTGCCTGCGGTTTTTTTGCCGAATCATCTGCTTCCATTGCTTCCGCTGCTCCAACATGTCCTTCCTCATCCGAGTCTGCATCGCTGCTCTCCTCATCATCACTTTTGGCCAAAGATTCAGCCATTGAAGTTGTTGTTTTGGTCTGCAAGACGTAGAGTCCATCAACGCGAGGAACGTGTGCGACAACCTTCTTGGAAGAGTAGGAAATGTTGATGTCCTTGGTGGGAACTATCACCGCTTCCTTCTCTGTAAAGATCACTGTCATGCCATGGTCAGTTATCTTAGAGACGGAGAGCAGGTTGGCTGTGAAGGAGGGCAAGTAGACCACCCCCTCTAGCTTGAGGTTGGAAACTCCACCGTTGACACCCACCGTGACCAGCTTGTCACCAATCCCCTCAGCTGCCTCAACCTTGCCGTTGGCGACTTTGAAGTTCTTGTTACACGGAGCAAGAGAGATGAAGTCTCTGTTCTCGTAAGTTGTATGCTCGTTTGTGCCCGAGTCAAGGCCATAGGCTCCTGGCCTGAGTATCACCCGCCCTTTGTTGGAGGCACACTCAGCCATCACGCTTGTGGGATCCTTCCCACCATTTCCCCCTCGCCATTTATCCCTGTCTCCTCCCTCTCTCTTGGGTGCACGCCACTCTCGAGCCTAGTGTCCGGCCTTGCCACAGTTGTGGCAGTTTCCTTGGCGCTTTGCACCCATTCCACTGTTGGTAGTGCTATTGTTTCCCTTGTACCCAGAGGATGAGGTATTGTGAAAGGTGCCGCTGCTCCGTGAGGCAAAGGGAGCCATGTTTGTTTCACTACTGCTACGACGCATGGCTTCATTCCGCACATACTCAGAGACGGTGGTGTAGGAAACTAGATCTTCAGTCCACCCTCCAATTACTATAATCATGGGGCCCCAACTTTCCGGCAGCGTCATCAGAAAGATCATGGCCTGCATGTCGGATTTCAGGTCCCACCCCATGCCGGTGGCTTGTTGCAAGAGCGTCTCAAACTTCTACATGAAGGCAGAGACATCCTCCCCTTCACCAAGCCTCATGCTGATGAGGTTTTGTAGAATGAAGAGACGGTTGGCAAGTGAGGAGGACTGAAACACCTTGCCGAGTTTGGCGTATGCTGCGGCTGCCAATGTACAACCGCTGATGTGCGAAAGGACTGAGGGTTGTATGGAGGACACAAGAATGGCGAGAGCCTTCTTGTTGAGCTTGGCCCATGCCACAAGGTCAGCACCCTCATGCTTTGGTGCTGGGATAGTTCCGTCAAAATATCCTAGCAGATCTCTGTCATCGATGATGATCTCAAACTGCCACTTCCAGAGTGCAAACCCCTCTCCATCAAACCTGAGGATGGGCGAATGATTCCCTGGTTCCCTTGTCCCTGGCATCCCGACAACAACAACTGCTCAGCTGCTGCACCTATTGTTGATGCCGATGAACCTGTGTTTGAGGCCGCTGTAGGCTGTTGGTGAGAAGAGGAAACTGCTTCCCTTGTTACCGTTGGCCGTTGCAAGCAGATGTAGGCTGATGTAGGCTGATGTCAGCTCCCAAGGTAGAAAGGTTCAGATGTGTTGCATTCCCCTCCTGCTGATATTGCCCTGCAAACAGAGAAGTTGGGTGAGAGCGAAGGCGCTCTCATTGCTTGTGACCTTAGCGGTTGTGTGCGTGAAACTTCCCTAACCAGAGGAGTGGGCCCATAACCCTCTGTTAGCTACTGAGCTAACCACCTTTGGCAGAGAAGCTGCGAAACCAAAAAGCTCACAAAGGTTTTTAGGCCTTCTTCCTTTGTTGACATGTGTCATGCACCCCAAACTTAATCAGACATACAATTCACCTTCAAGAGTACTAATGCCTTTGCATTACATCTCAAGAAGAGCTCAAGTCGTCAATACGCAAGAGAGCATCAAGCAAGGGTTGATTGATCAGCATGAAAGACAAGTCCTTTTATAGCTGTCTGTCCAGTCCTAGAACTCAAAAGCACATTCTTGGGAAGTGGCCTGAACCAGCCACATCACCAATAGACTTGTACTGTGGGCTTGACACATAAGCATCCTAGTGTCAAGGTGATAGACCAACCATGTAGCGTCCAAGAAGCTACGGACTTTCTTTCTTGGAAGCTTCCACAACAAACAAGATATGCATGGGGCCAGGATCGACCTCATGACCTCGCACTTGGCCAAATCAACAAAATGGCCATGGTAACCACTCACCCACATGGTGTACTCAGAGGTCATATCTCACAAGAGACAGAGCATAGTTGAGTCACACTACAACTGATCTAGGGGTCATACATCCACAAGGGACAGAGCATTCCTGATCCGTCCTACAACACTAAACAAGGGGCAAAAACATTGAACACTTCCAACCCAGCTTCCAACCCAACTTCCAACCCATCTTCCAACCCAACTTCCAATCAAACTTCCAGCCCAACTTCCATCCCAAATTGTAACCCAACTTCCAACCAAATTTCTATCCAAGTTTCAACACAACTTCCAACCTTACTTTCAACCCAGCTTCCAAACCAACTTCCAACCCAACTTCCAACCCAACTTCCAACCCAACTTCCAACCCAACTTCCAACCCAACCTCCAACCCAACTTCCAACCCAACTTCCATCCCAACTTCCATCCCAACTTCCAACCCAACTTCCATCCCAGCTTCCATCCCAACTTCCATCCCAACTTCCTACCCAACCTCCAACCCAACTTCCAACCCAGCTCCCAATCCAACTACAAACCCAACTTCCAACCCAACTTCCGACCCAGCTTCCAACCGAGCTCCCAACCCAACTTCCAACCCAACTCCTAACCCAACTTCCAGCCCAACTTCCATCCCATCTTCCATTCCAACTTCCAACCCAACTTCCAAGCCAACTTCCAACCCAACTTCCAAGCCAACTTCCAACCCAACTTCCAAGCCAACTTCCAACCCAACTTCCAAGCCAACTTCCAACCCAACTTCCAAGCCAACTTCCAACCCAACTTCCAAGCCAACTTCCAACCCAACTTCCAAGCCAACTTCCAACCCAACTTCCAAGCCAACTTCCAACCCAACTTCCAAGCCAACTTCCAACCCAACTTCCAACCCAATTTCCATCCCAACTTCCATTCCAACTTGAAACCTAACTTCCATGCCAACTTCCATCCCAACATCAACCCAACTTCCAACCCAACTTCCATCCCAGCTTCCATCCCAACTTCCAACCCAACTTCCAACCCAACTTCCGACCCAGCTTCCAACCGAGCTCCCAACCCAACTTCCAACCCAACTTCCAACCCAACTTCCAACACAACTTCCAATCCAACTTCCAATCCAGCATTCAACCCGGCTTCCAACCCAACTTTCAACCCAACTTCCAACCCAACTTTCAACCCAACTTCCAACCCATCTTCCAACCAGACATCCAACCCTACTTCCAGCCCAACTTCCATCGCAACATCCATCCGAGCTTCAAACCCAACCTCCATCACAACTTCTGATCAGATATCCAACCCAACTTCCGACCCAACTTCCAACCCAACCTCCAACTTAACTTCAAACCCAACTCCCAACCCAACTTCCAACCCAATTTTCAACCCAACATCCAAAGCAACTTCCAACCCAGTTTCTAACTCAGCTTCCAATCCACCTTTCAACCCAACTTCCAACCGAACTTCCGGCCCAACTTCCAGCCCAAGTACCCACCCAACTTCAAACCCAAATTCCAACCCAACTTCCATCCCATCTTCCATCCCAACTTCCATCCCACGTTCCCACCCAACATCAAACCCAGCTTCCAACCCAACTTCCTACCCAACTTCCAACCCAACGTCCATCCCAGCTTCCATCCCAACTTCCAACCCGACATCCAACCCAACTTCCGACCCAACTTCCAACCCAACCTCCAACTTAACTTCAAACCCAACTCCCAACCCAACTTCCAACCCAATTTTCAACCCAACATCCAAAGCAACTTCCAACCCAGTTTCTAACTCAGCTTCCAAACCACCTTTCAACCCAACTTCCAACCCAATTTCCAACCGAACTTCCAACCAAACTTTAAACCCAACTTCCAACCCAACTTCCATCCCAACTTCCATTTCAACTTCCAACCCAACTTCAAACCCAACTTCCAACCCAACTTCAAACCCAACTTCCATCCCAACTTCAAACCCAACTTCCATCCCAACTTTCATCCCAACATCCAACCCAACTTTCAACCCAACTTCCAACCCAACTTCCAACCCAACTTCCAACCCAACTTCCAACCCAACATCCAACCTAGCTTCCAACCCAACTTCCATCCCAGCTTCTATCCCAGCTTCCAACCCAACTTCCATCCCAGCTTCTATCCCAGCTTCCAACCCAACTTCCATCCCAGCTTCTATCCCAGCTTCCAACCCAACTTCCATCCCAGCTTCTATCCCAGCTTCCAACCCAACTTCCATCCCAGCTTCTATCCCAGCTTCCAACCCAACTTCCATCCCAGCTTCTATCCCAGCTTCCAACCCAACTTCCATCCCAGCTTCTATCCCAGCTTCCAACCCAACTTCCATCCCAGCTTCTATCCCAGCTTCCAACCCAACTTCCATCCCAGCTTCTATCCCAGCTTCCAACCCAACTTCCATCCCAGCTTCTATCCCAGCTTCCAACCCAACTTCCATCCCAGCTTCTATCCCAGCTTCCAACCCAACTTCCATCCCAGCTTCTATCCCAGCTTCCAACCCAACTTCCATCCCAGCTTCTATCCCAGCTTCCAACCCAACTTCCATCCCAGCTTCTATCCCAGCTTCCAACCCAACTTCCATCCCAGCTTCTATCCCAGCTTCCAACCCAACTTCCATCCCAGCTTCTATCCCAGCTTCCAACCCAACTTCCATCCCAGCTTCTATCCCAGCTTCCAACCCAACTTCCATCCCAGCTTCTATCCCAGCTTCCAACCCAACTTCCATCCCAGCTTCTATCCCAGCTTCCAACCCAACTTCCATCCCAGCTTCTATCCCAGCTTCCAACCCAACTTCCATCCCAGCTTCTATCCCAGCTTCCAACCCAACTTCCATCCCAGCTTCTATCCCAGCTTCCAACCCAACTTCCATCCCAGCTTCTATCCCAGCTTCCAACCCAACTTCCATCCCAGCTTCTATCCCAGCTTCCAACCCAACTTCCATCCCAGCTTCTATCCCAGCTTCCAACCCAACTTCCATCCCAGCTTCTATCCCAGCTTCCAACCCAACTTCCATCCCAGCTTCTATCCCAGCTTCCAACCCAACTTCCATCCCAGCTTCTATCCCAGCTTCCAACCCAACTTCCATCCCAGCTTCTATCCCAGCTTCCAACCCAACTTCCATCCCAGCTTCTATCCCAGCTTCCAACCCAACTTCCATCCCAGCTTCTATCCCAGCTTCCAACCCAACTTCCATCCCAGCTTCTATCCCAGCTTCCAACCCAACTTCCATCCCAGCTTCTATCCCAGCTTCCAACCCAACTTCCATCCCAGCTTCTATCCCAGCTTCCAACCCAACTTCCATCCCAGCTTCTATCCCAGCTTCCAACCCAACTTCCATCCCAGCTTCTATCCCAGCTTCCAACCCAACTTCCATCCCAGCTTCTATCCCAGCTTCCAACCCAACTTCCATCCCAGCTTCTATCCCAGCTTCCAACCCAACTTCCATCCCAGCTTCTATCCCAGCTTCCAACCCAACTTCCATCCCAGCTTCTATCCCAGCTTCCAACCCAACTTCCATCCCAGCTTCTATCCCAGCTTCCAACCCAACTTCCATCCCAGCTTCTATCCCAGCTTCCAACCCAACTTCCATCCCAGCTTCTATCCCAGCTTCCAACCCAACTTCCATCCCAGCTTCTATCCCAGCTTCCAACCCAACTTCCATCCCAGCTTCTATCCCAGCTTCCAACCCAACTTCCATCCCAGCTTCTATCCCAGCTTCCAACCCAACTTCCATCCCAGCTTCTATCCCAGCTTCCAACCCAACTTCCATCCCAGCTTCTATCCCAGCTTCCAACCCAACTTCCATCCCAGCTTCTATCCCAGCTTCCAACCCAACTTCCATCCCAGCTTCTATCCCAGCTTCCAACCCAACTTCCATCCCAGCTTCTATCCCAGCTTCCAACCCAACTTCCATCCCAGCTTCTATCCCAGCTTCCAACCCAACTTCCATCCCAGCTTCTATCCCAGCTTCCAACCCAACTTCCATCCCAGCTTCTATCCCAGCTTCCAACCCAACTTCCATCCCAGCTTCTATCCCAGCTTCCAACCCAACTTCCATCCCAGCTTCTATCCCAGCTTCCAACCCAACTTCCATCCCAGCTTCTATCCCAGCTTCCAACCCAACTTCCATCCCAGCTTCTATCCCAGCTTCCAACCCAACTTCCATCCCAGCTTCTATCCCAGCTTCCAACCCAACTTCCATCCCAGCTTCTATCCCAGCTTCCAACCCAACTTCCATCCCAGCTTCTATCCCAGCTTCCAACCCAACTTCCATCCCAGCTTCTATCCCAGCTTCCAACCCAACTTCCATCCCAGCTTCTATCCCAGCTTCCAACCCAACTTCCATCCCAGCTTCTATCCCAGCTTCCAACCCAACTTCCATCCCAGCTTCTATCCCAGCTTCCAACCCAACTTCCATCCCAGCTTCTATCCCAGCTTCCAACCCAACTTCCATCCCAGCTTCTATCCCAGCTTCCAACCCAACTTCCATCCCAGCTTCTATCCCAGCTTCCAACCCAACTTCCATCCCAGCTTCTATCCCAGCTTCCAACCCAACTTCCATCCCAGCTTCTATCCCAGCTTCCAACCCAACTTCCATCCCAGCTTCTATCCCAGCTTCCAACCCAACTTCCATCCCAGCTTCTATCCCAGCTTCCAACCCAACTTCCATCCCAGCTTCTATCCCAGCTTCCAACCCAACTTCCATCCCAGCTTCTATCCCAGCTTCCAACCCAACTTCCATCCCAGCTTCTATCCCAGCTTCCAACCCAACTTCCATCCCAGCTTCTATCCCAGCTTCCAACCCAACTTCCATCCCAGCTTCTATCCCAGCTTCCAACCCAACTTCCATCCCAGCTTCTATCCCAGCTTCCAACCCAACTTCCATCCCAGCTTCTATCCCAGCTTCCAACCCAACTTCCATCCCAGCTTCTATCCCAGCTTCCAACCCAACTTCCATCCCAGCTTCTATCCCAGCTTCCAACCCAACTTCCATTCCAGCTTCCATCCTAACTTCCAACCCATCTTCTAACCCAACTTCCAATCCAACTTCCAACCCAACTTCCAACCGAGCTTTCGATCCAATTTTCATCCCAACTTCCATCCCAACTTCCAACCCAGCTTCCATCCCAATTTCTAACCCAATTTTCAACCCAACTTCCAACCCAACATCCAACCCAACTTCAACCCAACCTCTAACCCAACTTCCAACCCAGCATCCAACCCAGCTTCCAACCCAACTTTCAACCCAACTTCCAACCCAACTTCCGACCCAACTTCCAACCCAACTTCCAACCCAACTTCAACCCACGTTCCATCCCAGCTTCCAACCCAACTTCCAACGCAACTTCCAACCCAACTTCCAACCCGACTTCCAGCCCAACTTCCAGCCCAGCTTCCAAGCCAGCTTTTAACCGAACTTCCAATCCAACTTCCATCCCAGCTTCCAACCCAACTTCCAACGCAACTTCCAACCCAACTTCCAACCCGACTTCCAGCCCAACTTCCAGCCCAGCTTCCAAGCCAGCTTTTAACCGAACTTCCAATCCAACTTCCAAACCAACTACAATCCCAACTTCCAACCCAACTTCCAACCCAACTTCCAACCCAACCTTCAACCCAAACTTCATCCCAACTTCCATCCCAACTTCCAACCCAACTTCCAACCCAACTTTCTACCCAACTTCCAACCCAAGTTCCAACCCCGATTCCAACCCAAATTCCAGCCCAACGTCCAATCCCACTTCCAACCCAACTTCCAACCCAACTTGCAACCCAGCTTCCAACCCAACCTTCTATCCAACTTTCAACCCAGCATCCAGCCTAACTTACAGCCAAACTTCAAACCTAACATCCAACCCAACTTCCAACCAAACTTCCAACCAAACTTCCAATCCAACTTCCAACCCAACTTCCAACCCAACTTCCAACCAAACTTCCAATCTTACTTCCAACCCAATTTCCATCCCAACTTCCATTCCAACTTCCAACCCATCTTCCAACCCAACTTCCAACCCAGCTTCCATACCAACTTCCAACCCAACTTCCAATCCAATCTTTATCCCAACGTCCAATTCAACTTCCAACCCATCGTCCAACCCAACTTCAATCCCAACTTCTAACCCAACTCCCAACCCACCTTCCAACCCATCTTGCATCCCAACTACCATCCCAACTTCAAACCCAACTTCAATCCCTACTTCCATCCCAACATCCAACCCAACTTCCAACCCAACTTCCTGCCCAACTTCCATCCCAACTTCCATTCCAACTTTTAACCCAACTTCCAACCCAACTTCCAACCCAATTTCCATACCAACTTCCAACCCAACTTCCAGTCCAATTTTCAACCCAAAGTCCAATTCAACTTCCAACCCAACGTCCAACCCGACTTCCATCCCAACTTCTAACCCAACTTTCAACCCATCTTCCAACCCATCTTCCATCCCAACTACCATCCCAACTTCAAACCCAACTTCAATGCCAACTTCCATCCCAACATCACACCCAACTTCCAACCCAACTTCCAATCCAAATTCCAACCCATCTTTCAAACCACCTTCCAATCCAACTTCCAACCCAGCTTCCAACTAAACTTTCAACCCAACTTCCAACCGAAGTTCCGGCCCAACTTCCAGCCCAAGTACACACCCAACTTCAAACCCAAATTCCAACCCAACTTCCATCCCAACTTCCATCCCAACTTCCATCCCAACTTCCATCCCAACTTCCATCCCAACTTCCATCCCAACTTCCATCCCAACTTCCATCCCAACTTCCATCCCAACTTCCATCCCAACTTCCATCCCAACTTCCATCCCAACTTCCATCCCAACTTCCATCCCAACTTCCATCCCAACTTCCATCCCAACTTCCATCCCAACTTCCATCCCAACTTCCATCCCAACTTCCATCCCAACTTCCATCCCAACTTCCATCCCAACTTCCATCCCAACTTCCATCCCAACTTCCATCCCAACTTCCATCCCAACTTCCATCCCAACTTCCATCCCAACTTCCATCCCAACTTCCATCCCAACTTCCATCCCAACTTCCATCCCAACTTCCATCCCAACTTCCATCCCAACTTCCATCCCAACTTCCATCCCAACTTCCATCCCAACTTCCATCCCAACTTCCATCCCAACTTCCATCCCAACTTCCATCCCAACTTCCATCCCAACTTCCATCCCAACTTCCATCCCAACTTCCATCCCAACTTCCATCCCAACTTCCATCCCAACTTCCATCCCAACTTCCATCCCAACTTCCATCCCAACTTCCATCCCAACTTCCATCCCAACTTCCATCCCAACTTCCATCCCAACTTCCATCCCAACTTCCATCCCAACTTCCATCCCAACTTCCATCCCAACTTCCATCCCAACTTCCATCCCAACTTCCATCCCAACTTCCATCCCAACTTCCATCCCAACTTCCATCCCAACTTCCATCCCAACTTCCATCCCAACTTCCAACCCAACTTCCAAGCCAACTTGCAACCCAACTTCCAACCCAACTTCCAACCCAACGTCCAACGCAATTTCCAACCCAACTTCCAACCCAACATCCAACTCAACTTCCAACCCAACTTCAAACCCAACTTCCAACCCAACTTTCAACCCAACTTCCAATCCAACTTCCAACCAAACTTCCAACCCAACTTCTAACCCAAATTCCAACCTAACTTCCATCCCAACTTCCATCCCAACTTCCAATCCAACGTCCAACCAAACATCCAACCCAACTTCTAACACAACATGTAGCCCAACTTCCAACCGAGCAAACAACCCAGCTTCCAACCAAACTTTCAACCCAACTTACAACTCAACCTCCAACCCAACGTCCAACCCATTTTCCAACCCAACTTCCAAACCAGCGTCCAACCCAACTTCCAACCCTACTTCCATCCCAACTTCAAATCCAACTTCCATCCCAACTTCCATCGCAACATCAACCCAACTTCCAACCCAACTTCCATCCCAGCTTCCATCCCAACTTCCAACCCAACTTCCAACCAAACTCCCAACCCAGCTGCCAAACCAACTTTCAACCCAAGTTCCAACCCAACTTCCCACCCAGCTTCCAACCCAACTCCCAACCCAACTTCCAACCCAACTTCCAACCCAACATCCAACACAATTCCAACCCAACTTCCAACCCAGCATACAACCCAAGTTCCAGCCCAACTTTGAGCCCAACTTCCAACCCAACTTCCAACCCAACTTCCAACCCAACATCCAACCCAACTTCCAACCCAACTTCCAATTCAACTTCCAACCCAACTTCCAACCCAAATTGTAACCCAACTTCCAAGCCAACTTTCTATCCAATTCAACCCAACTTCCAACCTAACTTTCAACCCAGCTTCCAGACCAACTTCCAACCCAACTTCCAACCCAACTTCCAACCCAACTTCCAACCCAGCCTCCAACCCAACTTCCAACCCAACTTCCATCCCAACTTCCATCCCAACTTCCAACCCAACTTCCGACCTCGCTTCCAAGACAACTTCCAACCCAACTTCTAACCATACATCCAACCCAACTTCCAACCCAACTTCAACCCAATTTCCAATTCTACTTCCAACGTAACATCCAACCCAACTTCCAACCCAACTTCCAACGTAACGTCCAACCCAACTTTCAACCCAATTTCCAATTCAACTTCCAACCTAACCTCCAACCCAACTTCCAGCACAACTTCCAACCCAACTTCCAAGCCAACGTCCAACCCAACTTCCAACTCAACGTCCAACCCAACTTCCAACCCAACTTCCAACCCAACTTCCAACCCAACGTCCAACCGAACTTCCAACCCAACTTCCAACCCAACTTCCAACCCAACTTGTAACACAACTTCCAACTCAACTTCCAACCCAACATCCAACAGAGCTTCCAATCCAACTTCCATTCCAGCTTCCATCCTAACTTCCAACCCATCTTCCAACCCAACTTCCAACCCAACTTCCAACCGAGCTTTTGATCCAATTTTCATCCCAACTTCCATACCAACTTCCAACCCAACTTCCAACCCAACTTCTAACCCAACTTCAAACCCAACTTCCAACCCAACTTCCAACCGAGCTTTTGATCCAATTTTCATCCCAACTTCCATACCAACTTCCAACCCAACTTCCAACCCAACTTCTAACCCAACTTCAAACCCAAATTCCAACCCAACTTCCAACCCAACTTCCAGCCCAACTTTCAACCCAACTACCAACACAAATTCTAGCACAACTTGCAACCCAACTTCCAACCCAACATACAACCCATCTTCCAATCCAACTCTCAACCCAACTTCCAGCCCAACTTTCAGCCCAACTTCCAACACAACTTCCAGCCCAACGTCCAACCCACCTTCCAACCCAACTTCCAACCCATCTTCCAACCCAACTTCCAACCCAACTTCCAACCCATCTTTCCACCCAACTTCCAACCCAGCTTCTAACCCAGCTTCCAACCCAACTCTCAACCCAACTTCCAGCCCAACTTTCAGCCCAACTTCCGACACAACTTCCAGCCCAACGTCCAACCCACCTTCCAACCCAACTTCCAATCCAACTTCCAGCCCAACGTCCAACCCAGCTTCCAACCCAACTTCCAATCCAACTTCCAGCCCAACGTCCAACCCAGCTTCCAACCCAACTTCCAATCCAACTTCCAGCCCAACGTCCAACCCAGCTTCCAACCCAACTTCCAATCCAACTTCCAGCCCAACGTCCAACCCAGCTTCCAACCCAACTTCCAATCCAACTTCCAGCCCAACGTCCAACCCAGCTTCCAACCCAACTTCCAATCCAACTTCCAGCCCAACGTCCAACCCAGCTTCCAACCCAACTTCCAATCCAACTTCCAGCCCAACGTCCAACCCAGCTTCCAACCCAACTTCCAATCCAACTTCCAGCCCAACGTCCAACCCAGCTTCCAACCCAACTTCCAATCCAACTTCCAGCCCAACGTCCAACCCAGCTTCCAACCCAACTTCCAATCCAACTTCCAGCCCAACGTCCAACCCAGCTTCCAACCCAACTTCCAATCCAACTTCCAGCCCAACGTCCAACCCAGCTTCCAACCCAACTTCCAATCCAACTTCCAGCCCAACGTCCAACCCAGCTTCCAACCCAACTTCCAATCCAACTTCCAGCCCAACGTCCAACCCAGCTTCCAACCCAACTTCCAATCCAACTTCCAGCCCAACGTCCAACCCAGCTTCCAACCCAACTTCCAATCCAACTTCCAGCCCAACGTCCAACCCAGCTTCCAACCCAACTTCCAATCCAACTTCCAGCCCAACGTCCAACCCAGCTTCCAACCCAACTTCCAATCCAACTTCCAGCCCAACGTCCAACCCAGCTTCCAACCCAACTTCCAATCCAACTTCCAGCCCAACGTCCAACCCAGCTTCCAACCCAACTTCCAATCCAACTTCCAGCCCAACGTCCAACCCAGCTTCCAACCCAACTTCCAATCCAACTTCCAGCCCAACGTCCAACCCAGCTTCCAACCCAACTTCCAATCCAACTTCCAGCCCAACGTCCAACCCAGCTTCCAACCCAACTTCCAATCCAACTTCCAGCCCAACGTCCAACCCAGCTTCCAACCCAACTTCCAATCCAACTTCCAGCCCAACGTCCAACCCAGCTTCCAACCCAACTTCCAATCCAACTTCCAGCCCAACGTCCAACCCAGCTTCCAACCCAACTTCCAATCCAACTTCCAGCCCAACGTCCAACCCAGCTTCCAACCCAACTTCCAATCCAACTTCCAGCCCAACGTCCAACCCAGCTTCCAACCCAACTTCCAATCCAACTTCCAGCCCAACGTCCAACCCAGCTTCCAACCCAACTTCCAATCCAACTTCCAGCCCAACGTCCAACCCAGCTTCCAACCCAACTTCCAATCCAACTTCCAGCCCAACGTCCAACCCAGCTTCCAACCCAACTTCCAATCCAACTTCCAGCCCAACGTCCAACCCAGCTTCCAACCCAACTTCCAATCCAACTTCCAACCCAACTTCCAACCCAGCTTCCAACCCAACATCCAACCCAACTTCCAACCCAACTTCCAACCCATCTTCCAACCCAACTTCCATCCCAGCTTCCATCCCATCATCCAACCCAGCTTCCAACCCAACTTCCAATCCAACTTCCAGCCCAACGTCCAACCCAGTTTCCAACCCAACTTCCAACCCAACTTCCAACCCAACTTCCATCCTAACTTCCATCCCAACTTCCAACCCAATTTCCAACCCAACTTGCAGTCCAAACTTCATCCCAATTTCCATCCCAACTTCCAACCCAACCTCCAAACCAACTTCCAACCCAACTTCTAACCCAACTTCCAACCCAACAACCGAAAGAACTTCCAACACAACTTCAAACCCAACTACCAACCCAACATACAACCCAGCTTCCAATCCAATTCTCAAAACAACTTCCAACTCAACTTTCAACCCAACTTCCAATCCAACGTCCAACCCAACTTCCATCCCAGCTTCCATCCCAACTTCCAACCCAGCCTCCAACCTAGCTTCCAACCCAACTTCCATCCCTACATCCATTCCAACTTCGAACCCAGCTTCCAACCTAACTTCCAACCCAACTTCCATGCCAACTTCCATCCCAACTTCCAGCCCAATTTCCAACCCAACTTCCAGCCCACCTTCCAACTCAACTGCCAACCCAACTTCCAACCCAAGTTCCAACCCAACATCCAACCCAGCTTCCAACCCAACTTCCCACCCAACTTCCAACCCAGCTTCTAACTCAGCTTCCAAACCACCTTTCAACCCAACTTCCAACCCGACTTCCAGCCCAACTTCCAACGCAACTTTCAACCCAACTTCCAATCCAACGTCCAACCCAACTTCCATCCCAGCTTCCATCCCAACTTCCAACCCAGCCTCCAACCTAGCTTCCAACCCAACTTCCATCCCTACATCCATTCCAACTTCGAACCCAGCTTCCAACCTAACTTCCAACCCAACTTCCATGCCAACTTCCATCCCAACTTCCAGCCCAATTTCCAACCCAACTTCCAGCCCACCTTCCAACTCAACTGCCAACCCAACTTCCAACCCAAGTTCCAACCCAACATCCAACCCAGCTTCCAACCCAACTTCCCACCCAACTTCCAACCCAGCTTCTAACTCAGCTTCCAAACCACCTTTCAACCCAACTTCCAACCCGACTTCCAGCCCAACTTCCAACGCAACTTTCAACCCAACTTCCAATCCAACGTCCAACCCAACTTCCATCCCAGCTTCCATCCCAACTTCCAACCCAGCCTCCAACCTAGCTTCCAACCCAACTTCCATCCCTACATCCATTCCAACTTCGAACCCAGCTTCCAACCTAACTTCCAACCCAACTTCCATGCCAACTTCCATCCCAACTTCCAGCCCAATTTCCAACCCAACTTCCAGCCCACCTTCCAACTCAACTGCCAACCCAACTTCCAACCCAAGTTCCAACCCAACATCCAACCCAGCTTCCAACCCAACTTCCCACCCAACTTCCAACCCAGCTTCTAACTCAGCTTCCAAACCACCTTTCAACCCAACTTCCAACCCGACTTCCAGCCCAACTTCCAACGCAACTTTCAACCCAACTTCCAATCCAACGTCCAACCCAACTTCCATCCCAGCTTCCATCCCAACTTCCAACCCAGCCTCCAACCTAGCTTCCAACCCAACTTCCATCCCTACATCCATTCCAACTTCGAACCCAGCTTCCAACCTAACTTCCAACCCAACTTCCATGCCAACTTCCATCCCAACTTCCAGCCCAATTTCCAACCCAACTTCCAGCCCACCTTCCAACTCAACTGCCAACCCAACTTCCAACCCAAGTTCCAACCCAACATCCAACCCAGCTTCCAACCCAACTTCCCACCCAACTTCCAACCCAGCTTCTAACTCAGCTTCCAAACCACCTTTCAACCCAACTTCCAACCCGACTTCCAGCCCAACTTCCAACGCAACTTTCAACCCAACTTCCAATCCAACGTCCAACCCAACTTCCATCCCAGCTTCCATCCCAACTTCCAACCCAGCCTCCAACCTAGCTTCCAACCCAACTTCCATCCCTACATCCATTCCAACTTCGAACCCAGCTTCCAACCTAACTTCCAACCCAACTTCCATGCCAACTTCCATCCCAACTTCCAGCCCAATTTCCAACCCAACTTCCAGCCCACCTTCCAACTCAACTGCCAACCCAACTTCCAACCCAAGTTCCAACCCAACATCCAACCCAGCTTCCAACCCAACTTCCCACCCAACTTCCAACCCAGCTTCTAACTCAGCTTCCAAACCACCTTTCAACCCAACTTCCAACCCGACTTCCAGCCCAACTTCCAACGCAACTTTCAACCCAACTTCCAATCCAACGTCCAACCCAACTTCCATCCCAGCTTCCATCCCAACTTCCAACCCAGCCTCCAACCTAGCTTCCAACCCAACTTCCATCCCTACATCCATTCCAACTTCGAACCCAGCTTCCAACCTAACTTCCAACCCAACTTCCATGCCAACTTCCATCCCAACTTCCAGCCCAATTTCCAACCCAACTTCCAGCCCACCTTCCAACTCAACTGCCAACCCAACTTCCAACCCAAGTTCCAACCCAACATCCAACCCAGCTTCCAACCCAACTTCCCACCCAACTTCCAACCCAGCTTCTAACTCAGCTTCCAAACCACCTTTCAACCCAACTTCCAACCCGACTTCCAGCCCAACTTCCAACGCAACTTTCAACCCAACTTCCAATCCAACGTCCAACCCAACTTCCATCCCAGCTTCCATCCCAACTTCCAACCCAGCCTCCAACCTAGCTTCCAACCCAACTTCCATCCCTACATCCATTCCAACTTCGAACCCAGCTTCCAACCTAACTTCCAACCCAACTTCCATGCCAACTTCCATCCCAACTTCCAGCCCAATTTCCAACCCAACTTCCAGCCCACCTTCCAACTCAACTGCCAACCCAACTTCCAACCCAAGTTCCAACCCAACATCCAACCCAGCTTCCAACCCAACTTCCCACCCAACTTCCAACCCAGCTTCTAACTCAGCTTCCAAACCACCTTTCAACCCAACTTCCAACCCGACTTCCAGCCCAACTTCCAACGCAACTTTCAACCCAACTTCCAATCCAACGTCCAACCCAACTTCCATCCCAGCTTCCATCCCAACTTCCAACCCAGCCTCCAACCTAGCTTCCAACCCAACTTCCATCCCTACATCCATTCCAACTTCGAACCCAGCTTCCAACCTAACTTCCAACCCAACTTCCATGCCAACTTCCATCCCAACTTCCAGCCCAATTTCCAACCCAACTTCCAGCCCACCTTCCAACTCAACTGCCAACCCAACTTCCAACCCAAGTTCCAACCCAACATCCAACCCAGCTTCCAACCCAACTTCCCACCCAACTTCCAACCCAGCTTCTAACTCAGCTTCCAAACCACCTTTCAACCCAACTTCCAACCCGACTTCCAGCCCAACTTCCAACGCAACTTTCAACCCAACTTCCAATCCAACGTCCAACCCAACTTCCATCCCAGCTTCCATCCCAACTTCCAACCCAGCCTCCAACCTAGCTTCCAACCCAACTTCCATCCCTACATCCATTCCAACTTCGAACCCAGCTTCCAACCTAACTTCCAACCCAACTTCCATGCCAACTTCCATCCCAACTTCCAGCCCAATTTCCAACCCAACTTCCAGCCCACCTTCCAACTCAACTGCCAACCCAACTTCCAACCCAAGTTCCAACCCAACATCCAACCCAGCTTCCAACCCAACTTCCCACCCAACTTCCAACCCAGCTTCTAACTCAGCTTCCAAACCACCTTTCAACCCAACTTCCAACCCGACTTCCAGCCCAACTTCCAACGCAACTTTCAACCCAACTTCCAATCCAACGTCCAACCCAACTTCCATCCCAGCTTCCATCCCAACTTCCAACCCAGCCTCCAACCTAGCTTCCAACCCAACTTCCATCCCTACATCCATTCCAACTTCGAACCCAGCTTCCAACCTAACTTCCAACCCAACTTCCATGCCAACTTCCATCCCAACTTCCAGCCCAATTTCCAACCCAACTTCCAGCCCACCTTCCAACTCAACTGCCAACCCAACTTCCAACCCAAGTTCCAACCCAACATCCAACCCAGCTTCCAACCCAACTTCCCACCCAACTTCCAACCCAGCTTCTAACTCAGCTTCCAAACCACCTTTCAACCCAACTTCCAACCCGACTTCCAGCCCAACTTCCAACGCAACTTTCAACCCAACTTCCAATCCAACGTCCAACCCAACTTCCATCCCAGCTTCCATCCCAACTTCCAACCCAGCCTCCAACCTAGCTTCCAACCCAACTTCCATCCCTACATCCATTCCAACTTCGAACCCAGCTTCCAACCTAACTTCCAACCCAACTTCCATGCCAACTTCCATCCCAACTTCCAGCCCAATTTCCAACCCAACTTCCAGCCCACCTTCCAACTCAACTGCCAACCCAACTTCCAACCCAAGTTCCAACCCAACATCCAACCCAGCTTCCAACCCAACTTCCCACCCAACTTCCAACCCAGCTTCTAACTCAGCTTCCAAACCACCTTTCAACCCAACTTCCAACCCGACTTCCAGCCCAACTTCCAACGCAACTTTCAACCCAACTTCCAATCCAACGTCCAACCCAACTTCCATCCCAGCTTCCATCCCAACTTCCAACCCAGCCTCCAACCTAGCTTCCAACCCAACTTCCATCCCTACATCCATTCCAACTTCGAACCCAGCTTCCAACCTAACTTCCAACCCAACTTCCATGCCAACTTCCATCCCAACTTCCAGCCCAATTTCCAACCCAACTTCCAGCCCACCTTCCAACTCAACTGCCAACCCAACTTCCAACCCAAGTTCCAACCCAACATCCAACCCAGCTTCCAACCCAACTTCCCACCCAACTTCCAACCCAGCTTCTAACTCAGCTTCCAAACCACCTTTCAACCCAACTTCCAACCCGACTTCCAGCCCAACTTCCAACGCAACTTTCAACCCAACTTCCAATCCAACGTCCAACCCAACTTCCATCCCAGCTTCCATCCCAACTTCCAACCCAGCCTCCAACCTAGCTTCCAACCCAACTTCCATCCCTACATCCATTCCAACTTCGAACCCAGCTTCCAACCTAACTTCCAACCCAACTTCCATGCCAACTTCCATCCCAACTTCCAATCCAACTTCCAACCCAACTCGTAACACAACTTCCAACTCAACTTCCAGCCCAACATCCAACATAGCTTCCAACCCAACTTCCAACAGAGCTTTCAATCAAACTTTCATCCCAACTTCCATCCCAACTTCCAACCCAACTTCCAACCCAACTTCTAATCCAACTTCCAACCCAACTTCCAACCCAACATCTAATCCAACTTTCAATCCAACTTCTAACCCAACTTCCAACCCAGCCTCCAACCTAGCTTTCAACCCAACTTTCAACCCAGCTTCCAACCCAACTTCCCACCCAACTTCCAACCAAGGTTCTCACCCAGCTTCCAACCGAACTTCCATCCCATCTTCCATCCCAACTTCCAACCCAACTTCCAGCCCAACTTTTAACCTGACTTCGAGCCCAACTTCCAACCCAGCTTCCAACCCAACTTCCAGCCCAACTTCCATGCCAACTTCGATCCCAGTTCCAACCCTACTTCCAACCCAAAGTCCAACCCAAACTTCATCCCAACTTCCATCCCAACTTCCAACCCAACTTCGAACCCAACTTTCAGCCCAACTTCCAACCCAACTTCCAATCCAAATTCCAACCCATCTTTCAAACCACCTTCCAATCCAACTTCCAACCCAGCTTCCAACCCAGCTTGCAACCCAACTTCCCATCCAACTTTATACCCAACCTTAAACCCAACATCCAACCTAACTTTCAACTTAACATCGACTCCAACTTCCAACCCAACTTCCAACCAAACTTCCAACCAAACTTCCAATCCAACTCCCAACTTAACTTTAAACCCAACTTCGAATCCAATTTTCAACCCGACTTCCTACGCAATTTCCATCCCTAAATCCATTCCAACTTCGAACCCAGCTTCCAACCTAACTTCCAACCCAACTTCCATCCCAACTTCTAACCCATTTTCCAATCCAACCTCCAACCCAACGTCCAACCCAGCTTCCATCCCGACTTCTAACTCAACTTCCAACCCATCTTCCAACCCAACTCCCATCCCAACTTCCATCCCAACTTAAAAACCAACAATCATCCCAGCTTTCATCCCAACATCCTACCCAACTCCCAGCCGAAGTTCCAACCCAACTACCAATCCAACTTCCAACCCAGCTTCCAACCCAGCTTCCATCCCGACTTCTAACCCAACTTCCAACCCATCTTCCAACCCAACTCCCATCCCAACTTCCATCCCAACTTAAAAACCAACAATCATCCCAGCTTTCATCCCAACATCCTACCCAACTCCCAGCCGAAGTTCCAACCCAACTACCAATCCAACTTCCAACCCAGCTTCCAACCCAGCTTCCATCCCGACTTCTAACCCAACTTCCAACCCATCTTCCAACCCAACTCCCATCCCAACTTCCATCCCAACTTAAAAACCAACAATCATCCCAGCTTTCATCCCAACATCCTACCCAACTCCCAGCCGAAGTTCCAACCCAACTACCAATCCAACTTCCAACCCAGCTTCCAACCCAGCTTCCATCCCGACTTCTAACCCAACTTCCAACCCATCTTCCAACCCAACTCCCATCCCAACTTCCATCCCAACTTAAAAACCAACAATCATCCCAGCTTTCATCCCAACATCCTACCCAACTCCCAGCCGAAGTTCCAACCCAACTACCAATCCAACTTCCAACCCAGCTTCCAACCCAGCTTCCATCCCGACTTCTAACCCAACTTCCAACCCATCTTCCAACCCAACTCCCATCCCAACTTCCATCCCAACTTAAAAACCAACAATCATCCCAGCTTTCATCCCAACATCCTACCCAACTCCCAGCCGAAGTTCCAACCCAACTACCAATCCAACTTCCAACCCAGCTTCCAACCCAGCTTCCATCCCGACTTCTAACCCAACTTCCAACCCATCTTCCAACCCAACTCCCATCCCAACTTCCATCCCAACTTAAAAACCAACAATCATCCCAGCTTTCATCCCAACATCCTACCCAACTCCCAGCCGAAGTTCCAACCCAACTACCAATCCAACTTCCAACCCAGCTTCCAACCCAGCTTCCATCCCGACTTCTAACCCAACTTCCAACCCATCTTCCAACCCAACTCCCATCCCAACTTCCATCCCAACTTAAAAACCAACAATCATCCCAGCTTTCATCCCAACATCCTACCCAACTCCCAGCCGAAGTTCCAACCCAACTACCAATCCAACTTCCAACCCAGCTTCCAACCCAGCTTCCATCCCGACTTCTAACCCAACTTCCAACCCATCTTCCAACCCAACTCCCATCCCAACTTCCATCCCAACTTAAAAACCAACAATCATCCCAGCTTTCATCCCAACATCCTACCCAACTCCCAGCCGAAGTTCCAACCCAACTACCAATCCAACTTCCAACCCAGCTTCCAACCCAGCTTCCATCCCGACTTCTAACCCAACTTCCAACCCATCTTCCAACCCAACTCCCATCCCAACTTCCATCCCAACTTAAAAACCAACAATCATCCCAACTTTCATCCCAACATCCTACCCAACTCCCAGCCGAACTTCCAACCCAACTTCCAATCCAACTTCCAACCCAGCTTCCAACCCAATATCCAACCCAACTTCCAACCTAGCTTCCAACCCAGCTTCCAACCAAACGTTCAACCGAACTTTCAACCCAACTTCAAATCCAGCTTCCAACCCAACTTCCATCCCAACTTCCATTTCAACTTCCAATCCAACTTCCAACCCAACTTCCAACCCAACTTCTAACCCACGTTCCAACCCAACTTCCAATCCAGCTCCCAATCCAACTTTCAACCCAACTTCCAACCCAACTTCCAACCCAACTTCCAATCCAACTTCCAAACCAACTTCGAACCCAACAGACAACCTAGCTTCCTATCCAACTCTCAACCCAACTTCCAGCCCAACTTTCAACCCAACTTCAAGCACAAATTCCAACCCAACGTCCAACCCAACTTCCAACCCAACATCCAACCCAATTTCCAATCCAACTTCCCACCCAACCTCCAACCCAGCTTCTAACCCAGATTCCAACCCAACTCTCAACCCAACTTCTAACCCAGCTTCTAACCCTGCTTCCAACCCAACATCCAACCCGACTTCCAGCCCAACTTCCATTCCAACTTCCAACCCAATTTCCAACCCAATTTCGAGCCCAACTTCCAACCCAACTTCCAACCCATCTTCCAACCCAACTTCCAACCCAACTTCCAATCCAACTTCCAACCCAACTTCGAACCCAACAGACAACCTAGCTTCCTATCCAACTCTCAACCCAACTTCCAGCCCAACTTTCAACCCAACTTCAAGCACAAATTCCAACCCAACGTCCAACCCAACTTCCAACCCAACATCCAACCCAATTTCCAATCCAACATCCCACCCAACCTCCAACCCAGCTTCTAACCCAGATTCCAACCCAACTCTCAACCCAACTTCTAACCCAGCTTCTAACCCTGCTTCCAACCCAACATTCAACCCGACTTTCAGCCCAACTTCCATTCCAACTTCCAACCCAATTTCCAGCCCAACTTCCAACCCAGCTTCTAACCCGGTTTCCAACTCAACTTTCAACCCAACTTCCAATCCAACTTCCCACCCAACTTCCAACCTCACTTACAACCCAGCTTCCTACCCAACTTCCAACCCAACTCCCAACCCAAGGTCCAACCCAACTTCCAACCCAGCTTCTAACCCGGTTTCCAACTCAACTTTCAACCCAACTTCCAATCCAACTTCCCACCCAACTTCCAACCTCACTTACAACCCAGCTTCCTACCCAACTTCCAACCCAACTCCCAACCCAAGGTCCAACCCAACTTCCAACCCAGCTTCTAACCCGGTTTCCAACTCAACTTTCAACCCAACTTCCAATCCAACTTCCCACCCAACTTCCAACCTCACTTACAACCCAGCTTCCTACCCAACTTCCAACCCAACTCCCAACCCAAGGTCCAACCCAACTTCCAACCCAGCTTCTAACCCGGTTTCCAACTCAACTTTCAACCCAACTTCCAATCCAACTTCCCACCCAACTTCCAACCTCACTTACAACCCAGCTTCCTACCCAACTTCCAACCCAACTCCCAACCCAAGGTCCAACCCAACTTCCAACCCAGCTTCTAACCCGGTTTCCAACTCAACTTTCAACCCAACTTCCAATCCAACTTCCCACCCAACTTCCAACCTCACTTACAACCCAGCTTCCTACCCAACTTCCAACCCAACTCCCAACCCAAGGTCCAACCCAACTTCCAACCCAGCTTCTAACCCGGTTTCCAACTCAACTTTCAACCCAACTTCCAATCCAACTTCCCACCCAACTTCCAACCTCACTTACAACCCAGCTTCCTACCCAACTTCCAACCCAACTCCCAACCCAAGGTCCAACCCAACTTCCAACCCAGCTTCTAACCCGGTTTCCAACTCAACTTTCAACCCAACTTCCAATCCAACTTCCCACCCAACTTCCAACCTCACTTACAACCCAGCTTCCTACCCAACTTCCAACCCAACTCCCAACCCAAGGTCCAACCCAACTTCCAACCCAGCTTCTAACCCGGTTTCCAACTCAACTTTCAACCCAACTTCCAATCCAACTTCCCACCCAACTTCCAACCTCACTTACAACCCAGCTTCCTACCCAACTTCCAACCCAACTCCCAACCCAAGGTCCAACCCAACTTCCAACCCAGCTTCTAACCCGGTTTCCAACTCAACTTTCAACCCAACTTCCAATCCAACTTCCCACCCAACTTCCAACCTCACTTACAACCCAGCTTCCTACCCAACTTCCAACCCAACTCCCAACCCAAGGTCCAACCCAACTTCCAACCCAGCTTCTAACCCGGTTTCCAACTCAACTTTCAACCCAACTTCCAATCCAACTTCCCACCCAACTTCCAACCTCACTTACAACCCAGCTTCCTACCCAACTTCCAACCCAACTCCCAACCCAAGGTCCAACCCAACTTCCAACCCAGCTTCTAACCCGGTTTCCAACTCAACTTTCAACCCAACTTCCAATCCAACTTCCCACCCAACTTCCAACCTCACTTACAACCCAGCTTCCTACCCAACTTCCAACCCAACTCCCAACCCAAGGTCCAACCCAACTTCCAACCCAGCTTCTAACCCGGTTTCCAACTCAACTTTCAACCCAACTTCCAATCCAACTTCCCACCCAACTTCCAACCTCACTTACAACCCAGCTTCCTACCCAACTTCCAACCCAACTCCCAACCCAAGGTCCAACCCAACTTCCAACCCAGCTTCTAACCCGGTTTCCAACTCAACTTTCAACCCAACTTCCAATCCAACTTCCCACCCAACTTCCAACCTCACTTACAACCCAGCTTCCTACCCAACTTCCAACCCAACTCCCAACCCAAGGTCCAACCCAACTTCCAACCCAGCTTCTAACCCGGTTTCCAACTCAACTTTCAACCCAACTTCCAATCCAACTTCCCACCCAACTTCCAACCTCACTTACAACCCAGCTTCCTACCCAACTTCCAACCCAACTCCCAACCCAAGGTCCAACCCAACTTCCAACCCAGCTTCTAACCCGGTTTCCAACTCAACTTTCAACCCAACTTCCAATCCAACTTCCCACCCAACTTCCAACCTCACTTACAACCCAGCTTCCTACCCAACTTCCAACCCAACTCCCAACCCAAGGTCCAACCCAACTTCCAACCCAGCTTCTAACCCGGTTTCCAACTCAACTTTCAACCCAACTTCCAATCCAACTTCCCACCCAACTTCCAACCTCACTTACAACCCAGCTTCCTACCCAACTTCCAACCCAACTCCCAACCCAAGGTCCAACCCAACTTCCAACCCAGCTTCTAACCCGGTTTCCAACTCAACTTTCAACCCAACTTCCAATCCAACTTCCCACCCAACTTCCAACCTCACTTACAACCCAGCTTCCTACCCAACTTCCAACCCAACTCCCAACCCAAGGTCCAACCCAACTTCCAACCCAGCTTCTAACCCGGTTTCCAACTCAACTTTCAACCCAACTTCCAATCCAACTTCCCACCCAACTTCCAACCTCACTTACAACCCAGCTTCCTACCCAACTTCCAACCCAACTCCCAACCCAAGGTCCAACCCAACTTCCAACCCAGCTTCTAACCCGGTTTCCAACTCAACTTTCAACCCAACTTCCAATCCAACTTCCCACCCAACTTCCAACCTCACTTACAACCCAGCTTCCTACCCAACTTCCAACCCAACTCCCAACCCAAGGTCCAACCCAACTTCCAACCCAGCTTCTAACCCGGTTTCCAACTCAACTTTCAACCCAACTTCCAATCCAACTTCCCACCCAACTTCCAACCTCACTTACAACCCAGCTTCCTACCCAACTTCCAACCCAACTCCCAACCCAAGGTCCAACCCAACTTCCAACCCAGCTTCTAACCCGGTTTCCAACTCAACTTTCAACCCAACTTCCAATCCAACTTCCCACCCAACTTCCAACCTCACTTACAACCCAGCTTCCTACCCAACTTCCAACCCAACTCCCAACCCAAGGTCCAACCCAACTTCCAACCCAGCTTCTAACCCGGTTTCCAACTCAACTTTCAACCCAACTTCCAATCCAACTTCCCACCCAACTTCCAACCTCACTTACAACCCAGCTTCCTACCCAACTTCCAACCCAACTCCCAACCCAAGGTCCAACCCAACTTCCAACCCAGCTTCTAACCCGGTTTCCAACTCAACTTTCAACCCAACTTCCAATCCAACTTCCCACCCAACTTCCAACCTCACTTACAACCCAGCTTCCTACCCAACTTCCAACCCAACTCCCAACCCAAGGTCCAACCCAACTTCCAACCCAGCTTCTAACCCGGTTTCCAACTCAACTTTCAACCCAACTTCCAATCCAACTTCCCACCCAACTTCCAACCTCACTTACAACCCAGCTTCCTACCCAACTTCCAACCCAACTCCCAACCCAAGGTCCAACCCAACTTCCAACCCAGCTTCTAACCCGGTTTCCAACTCAACTTTCAACCCAACTTCCAATCCAACTTCCCACCCAACTTCCAACCTCACTTACAACCCAGCTTCCTACCCAACTTCCAACCCAACTCCCAACCCAAGGTCCAACCCAACTTCCAACCCAGCTTCTAACCCGGTTTCCAACTCAACTTTCAACCCAACTTCCAATCCAACTTCCCACCCAACTTCCAACCTCACTTACAACCCAGCTTCCTACCCAACTTCCAACCCAACTCCCAACCCAAGGTCCAACCCAACTTCCAACCCAGCTTCTAACCCGGTTTCCAACTCAACTTTCAACCCAACTTCCAATCCAACTTCCCACCCAACTTCCAACCTCACTTACAACCCAGATTCCTACCCAACTTCCAACCCAACTTCCAACCAAACTGCCGACCAAAATTCCAACCCAAATTCCAACCCAACTTCCAACCCAGCTTCCAACCCAACTTCCAACCCAACTTGCATCCCAACTTCCATCCCAACTTCCAACCCCACTTCCAACCCAACGTCCAAGCCAACTTCCAACCCAACTTCCAACCCAACATCCAACCCAACTTCCAACCCAACTTCCAACCCAGCTTCCAACCCAACTTCCAACCCAACTTGCATCCCAACTTCCATCCCAACTTCCAACCCCACTTCCAACCCAACGTCCAAGCCAACTTCCAACCCAACTTCCAACCCAACATCCAACCCAACTTCCAACCCAACTTTCAACCCAATTTCCAATTCAACTTCCAACCTAACGTCCAACCAAACTTCCAACCTAACTTTCAACCCAGCTTCCAACCCAGCATCCAACCCAACTTCCAGCCCAACATCCAATCCAACTTCAACCCAACCTCTAACTTAACTTCCGACCCAGCATCCAACCCAGCCTCCAACCCAACTTTCAACGCAGCTTCCAACCCAACTTCCAACCCAACTTTCCACCCATCTTCCAACCCAACTTCCATCCCAGTTTCCATCCCAACTTCCAACCCAACTTCCAACCCAACTTCCAACCCGACTTCCAGCCCAACTTCCAACCTAGCTTCCAACCCAACATCCAACCCAACTTCCAACCCAACTTCCATCCCAACCTCAATCCGAACTTCCAACCCAACTTCCAACCCAACTTCGAACCCAACTTGCAACCCAAACTTCATCCCAACTTCCATCCCAACTTCCAACCCAACTTCCAACCCAACTTCCAACCCAACTTCCAACCCAACTTCGAACCCAACTTGCAACCCAAACTTCATCCCAACTTCCATCCCAACTTCCAACCCAACTTCCAACCCAACTTCCAACCCAACTTCCAGCCGAACTTCCATCCCAACTTCCATCCCAACTTCCAACCCAACTTCCAATCCAACTTCCAAGCCAACTTCCAACCCAACATCCAACCCAACATCCAACCCAACTTCCAACCCAACTTTCAACCCAATTTCCGACTCAACTTCCAACCTATAGTCCAACCCAACTTCCAGCCCAACCTCAACCCAACTTTCGACACAACTTCCAACCCAACTTCCAACTCAACTTCCAACCCAACTTCCTACCCAACTTCCAACCCAACTTCCAACCCAAGGTCCAACCCAACTTCCAACCCAACTTCCAACCCAACATCCAACCCAACTTCCAACTCAACTTCCAACCCAACTTCCTACCCAACTTCCAACCCAACTTCCAACCCAAGGTCCAACCCAACTTCCAACCCAACTTCCAACCCAACATCCAACTCAACATGTAAAACAACTTCCAACTCAACTTCCAACCCAACATCCAACATAGCTTTCAACTCAACTTCCATCTTAGCTTCCATCCTAATTTCCAACCCATCTTCCAACCCAACTTCCAATCCAACTTCCAACCCAACTTCCAACCCAACATCCAACTCAACATGTAAAACAACTTCCAACTCAACTTCCAACCCAACATCCAACATAGCTTTCAACTCAACTTCCATCTTAGCTTCCATCCTAATTTCCAACCCATCTTCCAACCCAACTTCCAATCCAACTTCCAATCCAACTTCCAACCGAGCTTTCGAGCGAACTTTCATCCCAAATTCCAACCCAACTTTTAACCTAACTACTAACCCAACTTCCAACCCAACTTCCAATCCAACTTCCAATCCAACTTCCAACCGAGCTTTCGAGCGAACTTTCATCCCAAATTCCAACCCAACTTTTAACCTAACTACTAACCCAACTTCCAACCCAACTTCCAACCCAACATCCAACCCAACTTCAACACAACCTCTAACCGAAGTTCCAACCCAGCATCCAACCCAGCTTCCAACCCAAGTTTCAACCCAACTTCCAACCCAACATCCAACCCAACTTCCAACCCAACTTCCAACCCAACATCCAACCCAACTTCAACACAACCTCTAACCGAAGTTCCAACCCAGCATCCAACCCAGCTTCCAACCCAAGTTTCAACCCAACTTCCAACCCAACATCCAACCCAACTTCCAACCCAACTTCCGACCCAACTTCCAACCCAACTTCCATCCTAGCATCCATCCCAACTTCCGACCCAACTTCCAACCCAACGTTCAACCCGACTTCCGGCCCAACTTCCAACCTAGCTTCCAACCCAGCTTCCAACTCAACTTCCAATCCAACTTCCAACCCAACTTCCATCCCAACTTCCAACCCAACTTTCAATCCAACTTCCAGCCCAACTTGCAACCCAAATTCCAACCCAACTTCCAACCCAACTTCCGATCCAACTTCCAACCCAAATTCCAACCCAACTTGCAACCCAACTCCCAGCCCAACTTTCTACCCAACTTTCAACCCAACATCCAACCTAATATTCAACCAAACTTCGAACCCAACTTCCAACCCAACTTCCAACCAAACTTCGAACCCAGCTTCCAACCCAACTTCCAACCCAACTTCCAACCCAAACTTCATCCCAACATCCATCCCAACTTCCAACCCCACTTCCAACCCAAATTTTAACCCAACTTCCAGCCCAACTTCCATCCCAACTTCCAACCCAACTTCCAACCCAACTTCCAATCCAGCTTTCAAGCAAACTTCCAACCCAACTTCCAACCCAACATCCAACCAAACTTCCAACCCAACTTTCAACCCAATTTCCAATTCAACTTCCAACCTATAGTCCAACCCAACTTCCAGCCCAACTTCCAACCCATCTTCCAACCCAACTTCCAGCCCAACTTCCAGCCCAACTTCCAACCCATCTTCCAACCCAACTTCCAGCCCAACTTCCAGCCCAACTTCCAACCCATCTTCCAACCCAACTTCCAGCCCAACTTCCAGCCCAACTTCCAACCCATCTTCCAACCCAACTTCCAGCCCAACTTCCAGCCCAACTTCCAACCCATCTTCCAACCCAACTTCCAGCCCAACTTCCAGCCCAACTTCCAACCCATCTTCCAACCCAACTTCCAGCCCAACTTCCAGCCCAACTTCCAACCCATCTTCCAACCCAACTTCCAGCCCAACTTCCAGCCCAACTTCCAACCCATCTTCCAACCCAACTTCCAGCCCAACTTCCAGCCCAACTTCCAACCCATCTTCCAACCCAACTTCCAGCCCAACTTCCAGCCCAACTTCCAACCCATCTTCCAACCCAACTTCCAGCCCAACTTCCAGCCCAACTTCCAACCCATCTTCCAACCCAACTTCCAGCCCAACTTCCAGCCCAACTTCCAACCCATCTTCCAACCCAACTTCCAGCCCAACTTCCAGCCCAACTTCCAACCCATCTTCCAACCCAACTTCCAGCCCAACTTCCAGCCCAACTTCCAACCCATCTTCCAACCCAACTTCCAGCCCAACTTCCAGCCCAACTTCCAACCCATCTTCCAACCCAACTTCCAGCCCAACTTCCAGCCCAACTTCCAACCCATCTTCCAACCCAACTTCCAGCCCAACTTCCAGCCCAACTTCCAACCCATCTTCCAACCCAACTTCCAGCCCAACTTCCAGCCCAACTTCCAACCCATCTTCCAACCCAACTTCCAGCCCAACTTCCAGCCCAACTTCCAACCCATCTTCCAACCCAACTTCCAGCCCAACTTCCAGCCCAACTTCCAACCCATCTTCCAACCCAACTTCCAGCCCAACTTCCAGCCCAACTTCCAACCCATCTTCCAACCCAACTTCCAGCCCAACTTCCAGCCCAACTTCCAACCCATCTTCCAACCCAACTTCCAGCCCAACTTCCAGCCCAACTTCCAACCCATCTTCCAACCCAACTTCCAGCCCAACTTCCAGCCCAACTTCCAACCCATCTTCCAACCCAACTTCCAGCCCAACTTCCAGCCCAACTTCCAACCCATCTTCCAACCCAACTTCCAGCCCAACTTCCAGCCCAACTTCCAACCCATCTTCCAACCCAACTTCCAGCCCAACTTCCAGCCCAACTTCCAACCCATCTTCCAACCCAACTTCCAGCCCAACTTCCAGCCCAACTTCCAACCCATCTTCCAACCCAACTTCCAGCCCAACTTCCAGCCCAACTTCCAACCCATCTTCCAACCCAACTTCCAGCCCAACTTCCAGCCCAACTTCCAACCCATCTTCCAACCCAACTTCCAGCCCAACTTCCAGCCCAACTTCCAACCCATCTTCCAACCCAACTTCCAGCCCAACTTCCAGCCCAACTTCCAACCCATCTTCCAACCCAACTTCCAGCCCAACTTCCAGCCCAACTTCCAACCCATCTTCCAACCCAACTTCCAGCCCAACTTCCAGCCCAACTTCCAACCCATCTTCCAACCCAACTTCCAGCCCAACTTCCAGCCCAACTTCCAACCCATCTTCCAACCCAACTTCCAGCCCAACTTCCAGCCCAACTTCCAACCCATCTTCCAACCCAACTTCCAGCCCAACTTCCAGCCCAACTTCCAACCCATCTTCCAACCCAACTTCCAGCCCAACTTCCAGCCCAACTTCCAACCCATCTTCCAACCCAACTTCCAGCCCAACTTCCAGCCCAACTTCCAACCCATCTTCCAACCCAACTTCCAGCCCAACTTCCAGCCCAACTTCCAACCCATCTTCCAACCCAACTTCCAACCCAACTTTCAACCCAACTTCCAACCCAACTTCCATCCCAACTTCCAACCCAATTTCCAACCCATTTTCCAGCCCAACTTCCAACCCAACTTCGAACCCATATTCCAACGCAACTTCGAGCCCAACTTCCAGCCCAACTTCAAACCCAACTTCCAATCCAACTTCCAACCCAACTTTCAACCCAACTTCTAACCCAACTTCCAATCCAACTTCCAACCCAACTTCAAACCAAGCATCCAACCCAACTTCTAACCCAACTTTCAACCCAACTTAAAACCCAGCATCCAATCCAACTTCCAACCCAATTTCCAACCCAACTTCCAGTTCAGCTTCCATCCCAACTTCCAACCCAAATTCCAACCAAACTTCCAATCCTACTTCCAGCCCAACTTCCAACCCAGCTTCCAACCCAACTTCCAATCCAACTTCCAACCCAACTTCCAACCCAACTTCCTACCCAACTTCCAACCCACGTTCCAACCCAACTTCCAACGCAGCTTCTAACCTAACTTTCAACCCAACTTTCAACCCCACTTCAAACACAACTTCCAACCCGACTTCAAACCCAACTTCCAATCCAACTACCAACACAACTTCCAACACACCTTCCAACCCAACTTCCATCCCAACATACAACCCAACTTCCAATCCAACTCTCAATCCAACTTCCAGTCCAACTTTCAACCCAACTTCTAATACAACTTCCAACCCAACTTCCAACCCAACTTCCAACCCAAATTGTAATCCAACTTCGAATCCAACTTTCTATCCAACTTTCAAACCAACTTCCAACCTAACTTTCAACCCAGCTTCCAACCCAACTTCCAACCCAACTTCCAACCAAACTGCCAACCAAACTACGAACCAAACTTCCATCCCAACTTCCAACCCAACTTCCAACCCAACTTCCAACCCAACTTCCATCCCAACTTCCAACCCAACTTCCAACCCAACTTCCAACCCAACTTCCATCCCAACTTCCATCCCAACTTCCAATCCCACTTCCAACCCAACTTCCAAGCCAACTTCCAAGCCAACTTCCAACCCAACATCCAATCCAACTTCCGACCCAACTTTCAACCCAATTTCCAATTCAACTTCCAACCTAACGTCCAACCCAACTTCCAACCTAACTTTCAACCCAGCTTCCAACCGAGCTTCCAACCCAACTTCCAGCCCAACATCCAACCCAACTTCAACCCAACCTCTAACCCAACTTCCGACCCAGCATCCAACCCAGCTTCCAACCCAACTTTCAACCCAGCTTCCAACCCAACTTCCAACCCAACTTCCCACCCATCTTCCAACCCAACTTCCATCCCAGCTTCTATCCCAACTTCCTACCCAACTTCCAACCCAACTTCCCACCCGACTTCCAGCCCAACTTCCAACCCAACTTCCATCCCAACTTCCAACCCAACTTCCAACCCAACTTCCAACCCAACTTCCAACCCAACTTCCAACCCAACTTCCACCCCAACTTCCAACCCAACTTCCAACCCAACTTCTAATCCAACTTCCAACCCAACTTCCAACCCAACTGCCAACCCAACTTCCAACCCAACTTCCAACCCAACTGCCAACCCAACTTCCAACCCAACTTCCAACCCAACTGCCAACCAAACTACGAACCAAACTTCCATCCCAACTTCCAACCCAACTTCCAACCCAACTTCCAACCCAACTTCCATCCCAACTTCCATCCCAACTTCCAATCCCACTTCCAACCCAACTTCCAAGCCAACTTCCAACCCAACTTCCAACCCAACATCCAATCCAACTTCCGACCCAACTTTCAACCCAATTTCCAATTCAACTTCCAACCTAACGTCCAACCCAACTTCCAACCTAACTTTCAACCCAGCTTCCAACCGAGCTTCCAACCCAACTTCCAGCCCAACATCCAACCCAACTTCAACCCAACCTCTAACACAACTTCCGACCCAGCATCCAACCCAGCTTCCAACCCAACTTTCAACCCAGCTTCCAACCCAACTTCCAACCCAACTTCCCACCCATATTCCAACCCAACTTCCATCCCAGCTTCTATCCCAACTTCCTACCCAACTTCCAACCCAACTTCCAACCCGACTTCCAGCTCAACTTCCAACCCAACTTCCATCCCAACTTCCAACCCAACTTCCAACCCAACTTCCAACCCAACTTCCAACCCAACTTCCAACCCAACTTCCAACCCAACTTCCAACCCAACTTCCAACCCAACTTCTAACCCAACTTCCAACCCAACTTC
>SZWC01010915.1:3783-16556 GCA_023375785.1 Penium margaritaceum
TTCCAAATCTCTAACCACCTCGTTTGGCTTGTCAAATGGTGTAGCTCAATTTGGCAGAGCTCCATCGAGGCCAGTGTAGAGTGCTTTCTCCCAATGTGTTCGCGCAAAAAACACAAGGAATGTGCTGAACAAACTTGCATGGGGTGTTCAGGGAGGTCAGGCTTTGTCCATATCTCAGTACATTTTGAGTAAAAAAGGGAACAGACTTTGGAAGGACAAGGTATGAGCTCAAGACGTCCAGTTGAAAAACTCAGGGCCAGCCGACGCCTTCAACTCCTCTCCAGCCTCCCGTCCCATCTTCACCATGTCGTCGAATGAGTATGAACCCACGCGCGACGTCTCCAACACTGCACAGCCAGCAATATCAGGAAGGCATGAGAACCTCTCGGTGACCATTAGCCGTTAGCCATGATGGCACTCCTCACCAGGGGATCACGAGAGGTGATTGTTGAGTGCGATGACAATCGCAGCAAGAGTGCATGCACAGTCCTTGCCACGAGTATTTGGAACATCCCACAGCTATGGCTCTTGTGCCAGATTTGTTTTTCACTAAGTAGCTTTTAACTCTTCAGTGAAGGAATCATTCGCTCCACAACATCCTCATCTATCATTCCAAAAGAAAAGTCAGCAAGGGAGCAACACTGCATTGGCTCAGCCCAAGCTCACATGGCATCAGCCTCACCTCTCTTGCCATCGGGCGACGCGACAAGGCCTCGGAAGTCGCAGTTGCCAGTCTCCGCATTGCGCTGAGCAAGCCCAGCAATGGGTGTGCGGCACGAGCCGTCCAGCGACGCAAGAAACGACCTCTCGCACGCCACAGCAAGCCTCGTCTCCTCATGGTTCAACGACGCCAGATACTCCTCCTGCACACGCGGTTGACAACGTTGCACAGAGTTCAGTTACAGCTATGCACAACACTCCTGAATGTGTGGTCACAAGTTCATCACCCCCTGGAGGATCACCTCCTGCCATCCCGGGTCAGATGATGCAGGGAACTCAATGCTCAACAGATCTGACGATCTTTGGCACACTGAGCCAAAAGCATGTGTTAGGGAAGTTACTGAGAGTCTGCAGTCTGCAACCATGCCAGAATGACATGTCCAATGCCCAGCCAGGCCCAGGCCATAGCAGGATGCTGGTCAGGAAGTCTCCTGTCTGGGCAGCCTTTCAGTAACCAGGGCAAGCAGTTTAAAATTCAGAATAAATGCTCGAAATTGCACCGCACTGACCGTTCTGTGATGCCCCCCATGCATTTAACAGAACATCAGAATATGAAATCATCCTGAATAAAACGTCATCCTGTACAGCATAGCCTGTGTCAGGCATGCAGAAACATGCCTGCATTTAAAGCACTCAGGCTGGGGGAATCTGTTCCAAGCATGCACAGAACCAGAACTCACCAAGCAAGATGCCCCTACACTACAAATAATCCATGGAACATTAGCAGACAGAGACTGACAGTCGTACCATCTTGGTGTCTCCTGTCCGGCACGCAATGCCAATGGCGCCCTGTGCAATGGCAGGCAGCATGTCCTCGGTGGACAGAATGGCGGTGACGTGCTCCGTCATGTTGAGGCGCTTCAGACCAGCCAGTGCGAGCAGGGTGGCCTGGCACTTGCCCTCCTGCAGCTTGCGCAGCCGCGTCTGCACATTGCCGCGGAAGTTCTCAACCTGCAGCGCAGCAGCGTGGACAGCGCAAAGTGCATGAGACAGAATTGACTGACTGTGACCATATTCACACCCAACCCCTCGGACGTCTTCAATGAAGAGATGGTGCATGTCGTTGCAGAGCTGAAATTTTTTAGACAATTCCCAAATCTCCATTGGAATTGCAGATTGGCCTCGATTGCACATGCTCCAGAACAAACTAGTTAGCGCTCCTTGGAAAACGTGCCATGTGCTTGCCATGTGCTTCTGTTCACAAGAAACATTCTACTGAAAAGGATCCCTTAACCTCATGTTATCCTGCAGAGCAGAGCGAAGCACATGCACCGGAGCGGCCGATGCAAGTGCAAATGGCACTTCCACCGGGAAGGAGGCAAGAAACACACCAGTCCAGTTGGCAGCAAGAAACACTTGCATGCAAACACTCGGATGCCGATCAGAAACCAGGAAATGTGACCTGGCGAGAAGGGCACGAATGAGGAATGAAAGCCCTTGGCTCATGCCAGAGAACCGTTCTGTCAAAAACAATCAAAGCATCATTGTCGTCTGCAGACACAGAAAGACACCGCGAATCCTTGCTTCTCAAAAACATGCTGATGCATACAAACTGGTCAACCTGCTCCACACGTCTACCATGACTATCTACCACAGGTATACAAAAAAAGCAAGCGAATTTGCTTTTGTTCGCTGTGTGATATACAACTTCAGAGAGACGAGTGTAAGGTTTATGCAACTCTTTCATTTCCTTTCTTCAGGTGCCACGTCTGACAATTGCCTTACCTTCAAGGAGGGGTAGCGGTTCAGAATCTGCGATTGCCGTCGGAGAGAGGCAGAACCAACAATGCTGCCCGCAGGAAGCTCAGCCAGAGACTTTGCAGTGAGGCAGATGAACGCGTCGCGCACGTCCTCACGGGGCAGGTTGCATGGCAGGATGGTACCCTCAGGAAGGTAGGTCGGCACATCCTTCATGGAATGCACTGCAATGTCGATGGCTCCGCCAAGCAGAGCGTCGTCAATCTCCTTCGTGAACAGCCCCTTGCCACCGATGTCAGCCAGAGGCTGGTTCAGGATCTTGTCTCCCGTGGTCTTGATGATCACAATCTCCAGGGCGCCTTCGTTTGCAAGGTCAGGGAATGCTGCCTTGAGCCGGTCTCGTGTCTGGTAGGCCTGTGCCAGGGCCAGCGGACTGCATTGAATGATCATGGATGTGAGAAGAAGGATTGTTGAGGGTTATGACAGGAGGTGAATGATCTGTGAACTAATAGAGGAATGAAAATGTGCAGTGAGCAGCACTGAAAACATTAGTCAGCATGCGAGATGTGAGGAGCGGAGGAACAGAGCGGGAAGGTGAGGACAAAGAGCATAAGGAGCAGGAGGACGAGGCGAGAAGGATAAGGGATAGAGCAGGTGCATAAGGGAATGGAGAAAAAGGACAGAGAGGAGGGAGGTAGTTGGAGGAGGAGAGGGAGGTGGAGGAGCGGGCGGGGGGGGAGAGCAGGAGGAACAGGAGAAGGGGAGGAGGAAGAGGAAGAGGAGGAGGAGGAGGAGGAGGAGGAGGAGGGGAGGGGGGGGGGGGAGCGTCAAAGGCTGAGACTAGCAGGATCGTTGGGCAAGAGGAGGATAGGATAATCAAGATATACCATGTCAGCAAAAACACAGAAAAAACCGGACATGGTTTATGTCGGAGAGTGGAGAAGGCTGGCTAGAAGCGACCAGGCAGAAAAAGTACTTGCCCTCTCCTTTATGCGTACTGCAAACAGCAGGTCGTAATCCATGTCCGCGAAAAGATCCAAGCCTGTATCGTTCCAACGGCGACACCTTGCACTGTGCTAAATGATTCGGGCATCTCAAGTCCTTCATTTTCAATCAGCATGGACCGCAGGAGGTCGTCCATTAGCGAGTGTGAATGACTTGGAAGCGTGCTGCTCCTGACCTTCATCAATGCGTTGACTTCACACAGTGACTGGCGAATGTCAGCACAGAATAGTGGTGCAGCCAAACAGCCCCAAGAGGCTGATTGAGTCGCCGCACGTTCAACAGAGACGCGGAACCTACGACCCGACAATACGGTTGATCGGATGTGCGGCTGAGGAGAGGGCATGAAAGAGCCGTCAGGCAGAACACCGTCCGGACCACGGGAGGACCTCGACAAAGGCATGCTTCTGAGAGAACATGCTCTTCACCGAGCTCAAACACTCCATGTGAACAAAGCAGAAGAGGACAAGGAGACTTGACTGATCCACGGCAAGGCTCAACGATAATGAATCGCTTCTTTGTGGTGGTGAATTCCTCGGAGGTACGTTGGGCATCTAAAATGTCCTAGTGTCGACCAGCCACAATGCAGTTCCGCTCCCGTCAAGGACACAATGGTTCAGCATTTGTTATCCGCCGGCACAGACGCAGAACACAAGACGACACATCGCATAACATCATCCGGCCGCTTCACCCGGGCAACGCGCACAGTGCCCATCACTGACCTGCCTCGTGTGCCGATGCGAACAAGTGCCACGCCAGTCTTCGACTCTGTAGCCACAGACGCCACACACTTCACACCAGCCCTTCTCCTAGGGGTCGCTAACACTGCGAATTGCCGATCGGAAAGCACAGCAGCCTCGGCATTTCTGACAGAATCCTTGAACGCCAGGCTGCTGCTGCTGGCGGCGGGGGCGAGCGTGGCCATGGATTGCATTTCCCTGAAGCTTCACTTTGGGGTGCAGTCGAGAGCAGACCCGGTGATCGTCCGCTAGGAGACTCCAAGGTCGTGCCAATGAAGAACTTCGGCTAACGAGCAGTTCGTCGTTAGCGGAGATTTGGGTCTACTAAGACGAATGGGATGGAGTGCAAGAGGGCTCTAGTGCAGAGCGTTGGACTCGAAGGTCCTCGAGCTAGCCGAACCATTAGCCGGAAAGCCGATTCACTGCAAAACATAGTTTTCCCATTTTTTAATCTGCATGTTTTCCACCTTTCCGAGGGCAATTGTGAGCTAACTGTCATCGCAAACCTCCGGTTCCCGATGCCAGTATCAGTGCACCAGAAGTTTTTTCCGGGAAACAAAACAAATGCTAGAATCATCAGCCTCGTTTTTCAAGGAATTACAGGGCGCAGCGCATTCCTGACGTGGCGACAGTGCTTTGGATTGCAGCACGAGTAGAAGCATGCCACGGGTGCTCCAAATGCGGGGGAGCCGATCTCCACTGCCGCACAACCTACACTCCCTACTTCCTCCGCAGTAGGCACTTCTGCAGCCTTTCGATGCTCAACGATGAAGTTGCTGCACCCTGCCATCTGGTCGCAGCAGCTCCTGAACGTAGGCAAGTAGGTGTTTCCCCTGCCACAGCAGACTCCACTGGTTAGGGGCCAGCTGCGATGCGAAATCTAGGTATTCCTGCCACGTAAGACGCCCAGCGCAAGCGGATTTACTCGAAACAAATTAAAAACGTAAATAATGACAGGCCTAACGTAGACAGGCCTAATTCCGCTTTACCCAATGTTTAGGCCTCCGAATCTTTTCCTGGCCATCAATCGCGAGAAATTCCCTCGGTAGTCACTTGACAGAAAACTTTGATACTGCTCCCACTTTACCCGGAGCGTGCCGGATCAAGCCTACCATGCCCAACATTGCAAAAAAAAAATGCCGAACCGGTTAAGGAGAATTAATTTAAAAAATTGGGCATGGTGACTATCATCATTTGTGCATAGTAGGTTTAATCTTTCTGCTTCCATCCCCTCCGAAAGTGTTATGCGCCCTTGCATGGTTAGTGATGGTTGTTGTCATGGAAAGTCGGCTAACCGCCATGCATGGACGAGGAGTGTGGACTTCCACATTCGTTGTGCGTAGGGTTCATGACCGTTGAGCCATCGTTCATGTCTGCTCGTCTATTCTGCCAATGTCAACTGTTCGTCATAGTGGGACTCTGTCTCTGTGATGGCAACCCTCACGCTGACAACAGGTTGGTGTGTTGAGTCCGAATAGTGGGTAAGATGGATGTTACGACGCATGGGATACATTGTTATTCCCACTTTTGGCCATGATGGCCGCCATTTTTTCGCCCCACAAGGCGAGTACACTGACGAGGACGTCGGCAATCTGTCCGCGGTCTTGATCTCTCGTTACCACCTACATACTTCCTTCCTCTTCAGCGAGTAGGAGCATGGCTACAAAAACTATGCCAGTGTCATGGACCGCATGACCCCGCACTCTCCTAATCGCGTTGAACAGCGTACAATGCGGATTGGAGGCAGTAAACGATCCCGTCCGTTTCGTGTTTCTTGTGTGGGTGGGTTGAACCTACGAATTGTGTACTTATGGCATTGGAGTCGATGAGGTTGGACCCCCTGTTATGTCAAAGTATCATATCTGCTTGCCACCAATCTCTGTATGTCCTTGTCAACGTCCATATGCATCTATCAAACGTTTGCAAAGGTTTCCTCTATGCAAGGTCTTTTGATGAGGACACACCACCTAGCCGAAGAAAAGCAGTAAAGACCCGCAAGCCGCCCTTGCTTCACGGGCACACAACCGTAAGGGAAGAAGCACGGACTTCCCGGGTGGCCAAGTCTTCTGCAACATGGAAGCTTGTCATAAAGTCGTCCAAGAATTTGTTCTCCGAGGTCCGTAGCGAGCCGACCTGTCTATAGGTGTATTTTGGTCAGTGGAAGACCATGGGCTGTGTTGGTTTGTGTGGCTTCCACCCGTCACGACCGACACTGCTAGTTTACCGATATACCCACATTCGGGGTATATGGCAGAGGAGGGCGTGACGACACGACGGGCCTCCGGACTGTTGGTTATTGTCACAAACACACGCAAGTGCCCTCTTGTCTCCATTCATACACACACCTCACCACTGCAGGTGATTGATCTGGATTAAGGCTCCCTGGTGCAAGACTGTGGTGCAGCATGAAGAACACAGAGGATGTGCCTCCCTCAAGCTGCCAAGTTGTGGCTTCAGCACCAGTCTTGTCACATGCCTTAGTTTAGTAATACACTCATATACTAAAAGGGGATACAACTTGTGGGAATGCATGNAGGATGCTGAAGACAATGGTGAAATTTTCGTCTTCAAAAAGTGGGGAAAAAGGCCAAAACGACCTGATTTTGTGCTCAGGCCGAAAAAATGAAAAATTCAAATCAGTGATGCGGAACGGTGAATGCTGGAGGCTACAGAGCTCCAAATGAGGCGAGAAAGGGCGCGATGAAAACCTTGAGATCTAAGCTTTCCAACGAGCCATAGCGCGCAAATTTTGGTGGCTATTTGAGTCCGGCACAGGCGGGTGAAGAGAGGATGGCGGCTGACGCGATTTGCGTCTGCGGCTCCTCCACGTCCGTGCGGCTTCCAGGAAGCTGCACGGCTGGAGTCAGCACCTACAAAAGGTACTGGTGCCTCTGGTGCCTAAGTGGCCACGGCCGCCACTGCTGCTGTTGCTCGCTGATGGTGCTGTTGCTCGCCCGGTTGGCGGCTCCAAGTCGCCACACGGGCGGCCTCGCACCGGCTGCTGCTGCGCGCAAGGGCTCCAACGGCCTCAAGCCGTTGTGGCACGCTGCGGCTGCAGCACGAATCTGCCGTTGCGGTTTCTGACGCATCAGGATGATGGCATATGCGTCGCTGCGTGCTCTTGTCACTTCAAGCGACTCAGGGTGGTGATGGGTCCAACCAGGACCTGCTGCTGCTGTTGTGGGCTGCTGCCACTGCTGCTGCTCACTACTGCTGCAGCTGCTGCGTCTCTGCTGCGCAGCACGACGAGCACTGGCTCGCCTGCTCTGATACCATGAGAAGATTCCAGGAAGCTTCCTAGCCTTTCTGCTTGCTAGCCTGACAGCATGGGTCTGGCTGGTTGACACAGGTCATGCAAGGGACAGCAAGGGTAGGGAGAGACACGTGCACTTGTATCTCAAGCTTCAACTGAAGTTAATGCAGAGAGGGATAACAAATGACAGGTCCACAACATAAATAGCCGCCGTGGCTCACAACGGGTGGCGCACACGGCGGTGCCTGTCAAACCTGAACCGGCCCAAAACCACTGTTTTGGCCATAATTCTGCGCACAAGTGTCCAAACGGAGCGCCGTCTGATCCTACGGATGCACGACGAAAAGACAGACACAACGACTGGTCACACGCCTACGTCCGGGAACAGCCGAAGAGTGTAAGAAAACAACATGTAAATCAGCCTGGCAGGGCTGTCCACCGAGAAAATCCTGAAGACCTCCAAACGTAGTCCGTGGGCTGTGGGAGCCCTCTGGTACACTGGGTAGGCTGCCAGGCTGCCTCCAGCGGGTGGAGCATCACCTCAAGGAACTCTGTCTCCAGCTGGGTCCACCTCAAGGATCTGCACGAGCATGGACACGGCCGAGTCGTCACGCCCTCCTCTGCCATATACCCCGAATGTGGGTGTATCGGTAATTTAGTAGTGTCGGTTGTGACAGGTGGAAGCTGTTGGTTATTGTCACAAACACACGCAAGTGCCCTCTTGTCTCCATTCATACACACACCTCACCACTGCAGGTGATTGATCTGGATTAAGGCTCCCTGGTGCAAGACTGTGGTGCAGCATGAAGAACACAGAGGATGTGCCTCCCTCAAGTTGCCAAGTTGTGGCTTCAGCACCAGTCTTGTCACATGCCTTAGTTTAGTGATACATTCATATACTAAAAGGGGATACAACTTGTGGGAATGCATGCTTGTTAGTTGATTGCATGCTTGCATGTTCCTAGAGTGGTGAACCGGGTTGCTGATCCCTCGGGACCACACGTTCGGCTTGTGCCGACGTGTGAGAAACCGCCTGGAGCTCGCTCGCTCCAGGGTCGGGTTCGATCCCTGGGTGGCGTCCGGGCCCCACGACGATTGTCTCGCGTGGGTGGCCCGGTTAAACGGCTCTCACCACCTCGCTCACACTGACTCTCGCTTGTAAAGCTGTGACTCTTTACTACACTTTCTAAGTCGTGAGCGTTGCCCGATCCATGGCGTACGTTGTTGCTCGTCACCTGCTTTCTAACTAGCCCAGCAACTACGCCTACCTACTGGTATCAGAGCAGGAGGGCTGTCCCTCCCGCCGCGTCGTCCTGGGACCTCATGAGCCTCACACGCTAAGCGCCGGGTGATCCCTCACAAGCCACAGTACGAGACAGCGGCGGCCTAAGCAGCAGCAGCGGCGGTCATTCTGTACAGCCGTTTTGCATGACACTCGCGCATCTCAGCACGAGATCTTGGCAGCTTAGGCAGCAGCAACAGCTGCCACTCTGAGCAGCTTCTCACATCGAGCGACGGGCGATCCCGCTCAAGCCACGGCACAAGGCCGTGTCGACCTAAGCAACAACAGTAGCATTCTGTGCAGCTGTTAGCATCGTGCGACAGGTGGTCCCGAACGAGCCACAGCACGAGACCGCGGCATCGTTGGCAACCACTCTGCGCCATTGTCAGCATCACACTTGCGGATCTGAGCGCAAGACCGCAACAGCTTGGACATCAGCAGCAGCCGCCACTCTGGGCAGCCGCTGTCATCAACCGACGGGTGATCCCGCACGAGCCACAGCACAAGGCCATGGCGGTCCAAGCAGCAGCAGCAGCAGCCGTACCTTGCAGCTGCTGACTTCGAGCTCGTGAACCTTGGCACGTGACAAGTAGTAGCGTAGGTTACAGTCTAGACCGCCGCAGCAGTCGCCGCTTTGGGCAACCGCAGGCTTTGCAGCATGGATCTCAGTCCCAACACTACAGCTAGGCAGCATCAGCAGCAGCCACTCTGTGCTGCTGCCAACATCGCATTCGTGGACTTCAGCGCGAGGCCGCCGCAGCTTGGACAGCAGCATCAGCCGCTACTCTGGGAAGCCGCTGGCATCGATGGACGGGTGAGCCCTAACGAGCCACAGTGCAAGGCCGTGGCGGCCCAAGCAGCAGCAGCAACAGCCATGCCTTACAGCCGCTTGGGCTTAGCCGCTTAACCGCTTGGCACGAGATAGAAGCAGCTTAGGTGGCAGTCTGGGCAGCCGCAGCAGCCGCTGCTCTGTGCAACTGCTGCTCTCGCAGCCGTGACCTTAGCCCCAATCCTGCAGCCAGGCTTGATCCCAGCGCACTCTCGATCATCGCGGGCTGCCCTGAGGCAGCCCATCAATCTGTACACTGTCGTCTCCACCTGAGATCGAGCCAGCACCTTCGTCGTCAACAGTGGCTCGGGACGGTGCAAATACTGACGAGGAGCTTGCATACTACGAGGAGAGGGCGGAGAGAGAGGTGTGGTCGAGGGTGCGTCACAGCAGTCCGGGGTCCCCGGTAAAGACTACGATCCCGCTGATCACTATGCGTGGGCGGACGCGAGGGACTACGCAGCGCGCTGCCAATCAGCCAACGACGACACCCCAACGTTGCTGAACCAGCCGGCAACAGCACCACAAAACGACCACCGACCTCTTCACTCTCTGGTAAGACAACCCATTTCCCATAGGACGCGACCGCAACACCGCCGTGCTGTTCCCCGTGGTGTAGCTCCACCTGCCGCAGTGGCAACATCTGAGGCCTCCGCTCCGTGTCGTGCTGCATCCCCAGCCGCATCTGCTGAAGAGCCCATCTCGTCTCTTGATATTCTCTCAGCGCTGATGGCTATCCTTTTGTCCAGTGTTGCCGTTGCCACTACCTTTGCAGCCACAGCACGTGCCGCACGTGCACCAGCCAGCACTGCTGCAGGTCGAGCCGTTGACGCATATACTGCAGCGGTTGACCAGGGACCCTTGGCGGCCTCTGCCGTCAACATAGCCACTCAGGTTGCTGCAGCAGCAGACGCAGTTGTATCCGCCGCAGCCTCAGCAGCCACAGCACTCTCCAATGCAGTTGGCTCCGCTAACGCCTCCATTACACAGGCAGCCTCTCTACCATCCACATTACCGTCAGTCACTCGGCACCTACAACTGTTGGTTTTGATCGCTACCGTCATCGTCGCTCTGTCAGGTGCAGCTCTGACAGGTGTAGCCTGCTTCGTCGTCACCACATCGTCCTTTGTCGCAATCGTCTCCTCCTCAGCTGCTGCAGCACTGCCACCACTGTTCTCTCTGCACCGCAGTGCGTGGTGAGCCTGCCTTTTTCCTACTCTTCCGCACTCTCTGCCTTCCCTGTGTTGGCGTGTACGTGCGTTCAGGTTGTTGCCTTGCTGCGCACTTTCAACACCGATCTCTTACTTCCCACGCCCACTTGGGCAAGGGAAACTCTGCCAAAAAAATTTCGGCAGAGTCACGTCGCTGGCACAATGCCAGTCGACGATGACCAATACACAACACTGCAGGCTGAGCTCTAGCGTGAGCGCACTGCATTACAGGCAGCTCTCAGTGCTCAGCGAGCTGCTGAGGAAAAACTTAAGGCTGAGCAGGCTGATCAAGAGACATTCGCCGATCACATTGCTGACTTGGTTATGAATCGCCTGCAGCCCACATTACGCAGCACTCAGTCCGCTAGCATTGCTACCGCTTTTTCCACTTCTCCCGCTTCCGCTTCCACTGCCGCTGGCACATCTACCTCTGATCCACTTGCAGTCGCCGCAGCGACTGGCGCTACTGCAGCCAAAGCGCTTGCCCCAGCAGTGCAACGCAAGCCTGACTTTGACTCCACTCCACCCCACTTCACACCCAGTCTCACCTTTCACTCTTGGGAGGTTCGTTTTAGTGCCTGGGCGCAAGGAGAACAACTCTGGGAATACTACCATGCACCAAATCCCTCAGCTGTCCCACCTTTCGTGCCTATCGATTCTGAGTCAGCGCGAGCGGTTCGAGCCCTCATTCGCGCCGGACCAGATGATCTCACTGATGAGATTGGATCCTACAATGCTGACACTGCACGCCACACTCCCGCTGACCCGGTTGGGGCTTATGCCCTGATCAAGCGGCGCACGACAGTCACTGGACATGCGGCACAGAGCGTCCTCACCGTCCAGTTCAACACGCTCTCCATGCGTGCTGACGAGACTGCTGACGCCTACTGGGCTCGTAGTCTGCGCTTGCTGCGTGACCTCGGCAAAGCCGCCCCAGGCCAACTCCCCGCTGTCCTCTCCATCGTCAACGGTCTCATCCCTGAACTCAGCGACATCTTTCGCGAAGTGAAGGCCACAGAGTTGGAGCGTATGGCAGCGATGCTTGTTCCCGCTGACGCACCCCCTGGGATTGGAGCTTTGTGGGAGTTCACCTCCCAGCGCCTCACTCACTGGTGGAACTCCTTGCAGAACAAACGTATCCACCGCGCAGCTGTTGCAGTGGCGACCACCGCACTTCCCTCCTCCTCTACCTCCTCAGCCTCTAGCTCATCCTCCGTCTCCACCTCCACTACCACCGCCACCTCCCTTGCTTCCCCAGGAAGTGGGCGTGGTGGGGGGGGCAACAAAGGTAAAGGCCGAGGAGGTGGCTCTGGCGGTGGAGGGCAGGGGAAAGGGGGAAAAGGTCGCGGTTCTGACAGCACGGCATCCCACTCCTCCTCCTCCAGCACTGTCACTTGCTGGAACTGCGGCGCCGCTGGTCATGCATCGCCCAAGTGCCCTGCACCACCAGATGATGCACGCCTGGCCTCAGCCATGCGTGCTCACTGGGCACGCTCTTCAGGGTCAGGTGGAGGCTCTGCCCGCTCCTCCACCTCCGCGGGGTCCAGTCGTAGCTCCACGCACACGTCTTCTCCATTCCCTACAGCAGCTGCCTACAGCACTGTCCTCTCTGCACCTTCTCCACCTACACCCTGGGGTTGGCCCCCGGGATTTGGAGGTCTTGTCTCCTTCAGGCCTCCTTCCGGCTTCTACTCACCTCCATCATGGACGTCGCCCACTCCTGGTCCCCAGCCACACTCATCTGCCGCACTGATCACTGGACCCCCTAAGGACGAGCGCCAGTTGGACTCTGTGCTCTCTCACGCCGTCCACCAGCGTCACCTCCGTGATCAGGGAGGTGAGAGTGTACGTTCGGTCGAGGAGGGCCTTGCGTGTGCTGTTGACTTGTCTCTTCGTGGACCCCCCTCCGGTCATGTTCAGGGGTGTCCCCCATATGATGTCCCATGGATTGAGGATTGGCAGTCGTACAGTCTCCCTCGTTGCCTTGCTGCCTGAGGCCAACGCCTTTTTCCACGTTCTGAAATTGCTGCTGTGAGTC
>SZWC01010915.1:57589-71838 GCA_023375785.1 Penium margaritaceum
CGCCGGTGCAGCGGAATGTGTCTGGCTTGTCCGTTTGTTGCGTGAACTGCGTCAGTCCATTCCCCCTGTGGTTCTCTAGTGTGACAACATGAGCGCGGAGGCCATCGCCAAGAACTCGGGTGTGTTCCATGCACGCACGAAGCACATCAATGTCGAGCATCACTTCGTGCGTGACCTGGTTGATCGTGGTGAGATCCGAGTCATCCATGTGAGCACTGACAGGCACTGCGCTGATTTTCTGACCAAGGCTCTGGGTCGTTCGACGTTTCATGCGACCACTTATTCCGTTGGACTCTGCCCCAACCGTGTTGCAGGTTGACTCCTCATGTGCCACCCTGTATGTGCTATGCCTACTGCTTGCAGCGGCTGTGCGTTTCCTGCTCTGTAAAGCGTCCGTGTCTGCATGTGCATGGACGTGTTTCGCCCTCCAGTCATGGGGGAGTGTTGTTGTGTGTGTTGTATACAGCTTACGGTGACCCCTCGGCTCATGTCCATTCACGTGCAGATCCCTGAGATTGGCGACGGTGGCAGAAGGCTAGCAGCCGGCGGCGACGGGCGCCCAAAAGACTTCCGTGTTTTGTAGACCTACGCTGAGTCGCAGCACGTAGGCGTGCAGCCTATCAGGATGTAGATCTCGTCGACATGGCCGTTCTGGTTCAAATGGCTCGTCGTTCTGACGTGTCTGCAGGGAATTGTGACCAAAACTGTGTTTCTGCCACTGTTTTGTCCTGCTAGAAAAATAGCCCCGTTGTGCGCCATGTGTGTGGGTGCATCCTCTAGGTCCGTGGCACTATTTAGGTTGGCCAGACCTCAGTTGTCATCCCTCTTTGCATATTTCAACTTTTGCAGCTTCTGACACTTGTGTTTGTGTCCCTAGCCAACCCCTTGCTGTTCTCACCACCACCTGTGTGTGCTAGTGAGTTAGCCAGCTGGCTTGTGTTGCCACGCTAGAAAAGGAAACTATGCAGCAGGTTGGGGCAGCAGCGTTGTTGATGCAGCGTGCGGGCTTCCACGCTCGTTGCTTAAGTCAGCTACCCCCTCAGTCTGCTGCTCTAGAGTCTAAGTCTGGAAGCTCTGGGTTTTGTTACTCAGAAACGCGCGCGCCAGAGTTAGCGCCAGAAAGCAGCTGAAAACTGATAATGACTGATTAGGAATGAAGAATGAATAGCAATGGGGGACCCCTCCAAGTTCTAGCCCCCCCCCAGCTCTGTAGAGCTTGTTACTCAGTTCATCAGCCAATCAGAAAATAGCTCAGTTCAGGCTGGCAGGTTTTCTCGGTGAGGCCTGCCAGGCAGCCGATAGCCCAAAACCTGGGCGTCGTCCATTTTGCCTGAAAACTGGACCATACCATAATACCGACGCTGCAAACGCAGCCGTGCGGTCAGAATCTGCTAGAAAAAACGTAGCGAGGAGTTATGGCAGCCTAAACCCAGATAGTGCCCACGATGGTTTATGCTGCCAAACAGGGCCATGCAACATGCAACTGGGACCCTAGGCAGTGCATGACGACGCAGGCACGACAGTACGCGCTGGGCGCATGCAGACAGCGACTGCGGGGGCAGTGACTGCCGGTAGTGCGACCGCCGAGGAGGCCTGCCGATGGAGCTGAACACGTCGCCGGAGAGAGGAGGCTCCAGCGAACCGTGAGACGACCTCAGCGTGCGTCGGCTCCACCGGACGACACTCCATCGGCGTCGAGTCTCGCCGTCAGTCATTTGCACGCTGATGTACACAAGCCGGGAGGACACAACAGAGCACAATGAGCACAAAAAAACCAACACTCCCCCATGACTCACAGGCGTAGTGCACATGGACGGGCAATGACACAGTCAACACACGGACTCCCCCAGGACATGCAGAAGTGCAGGTAGAGACGAAGAAAGCAAGTCACGGACGCATACCGATTGAACTCACAGCCTTCTTAAATGAGTCCCGCTTCAGTGCCTTGGTCAGGAAGTCAGCCAGCTGCCGTGCTGTCTCAACCCACACGATGCTGATGCTGCCGTCGTGCAACAACGAGCGCACATAGTGATACTCAACATTGATGTGCTTTGTGCGAGTGTGATGCACACTGCCATTATCTGCAATGGCCATGGCACTCTCATTGTCACAATGCAAGGTGATGGATGCGACAGATTGACGCAACTCGGACAACAGACGACACAACCACACGCTCTCATACGTGCCTGAGCCAAGGGCCACGTACTCAGCCTCAGCAGTACTGCGTGCAATGCACCCCTGCTTGCCGCTGGGCCAGGACACAGCTGTGCCCCTGACCAGAAATATCCAGCCAGTGCGACTCTTACCGTCTGGACTGCCGGCCCAGTCGCTGTCGGGGTAACCCACTGCAACGACGGACGGCTGACGGCGGAACATGAGGCCTTGCCGAGGGGTCGAGACGACATAGCGCAGTACTCGGATGGCGGCCTCAAAGTGGAGGTGACGCGGCTCCTGAGAAAACTGGGCCAGGAGGTTAACGGCAAACGCGATGTCTGGACGCGTCGTCGTCGCTAGGAACATCAGTGACCCGATGACCCGCAGATACGTGGTCACATCAATTGGCTCCCCCACAACAGCTGGGTCATGACTCTTCAACTTCACCTGGCCATCGGGTGACATGGGTGAGGAAGTGCTGGGCACGAGGGGCAAGTCCTCGGCGAAGCGGGCTGACAGGGTCTGCACATAGGCAGCCTGTTGGACATGCAGGATGCCCTGAGAGCGATCATGCTCGAGCTCCATGCCCAGGAAGACTCGGGCAGAACCGAGATCCTTCATCTGGTAGGCAGCGTGCAGTAGGTCCTTGACGTGCTGGATGGCTGTCGCGTCTAGTGACGCAATGAGGAGGTCGTCGACGTAGACCAGAACCGCGGCGAAGGTCTGACCTCGCGGGCTGATGAACAGTGCGGGGTCAGCGGTACTGCGCTGGAGGCCGCCACGGAGAAGTGTACTGCTGATCTCCTGGTTCTAGCACCGAGGCGACTGCTTCAGACCACAGAGGGCCTTCTGCAGCCGCCAAACTCTCCCAGTGCCATCGTCGAAGCCTGGGGGCTGCGTCATGTAGAGCTCCTCACCCTTTAGTGAGCCATGGAGGAATGCGTTGCTCACGTCCATCTGATGCAGCTCCCACCCGTGCTGGGCAACTAGGCTGAACAATGCCCGGCTAGTGGAGAACCGGCCAACTGGGGCAAAGATCTGGTCGTAGGCGATCCCAGGGACCTGAGAAAACCCCTTTGCTGTGAGACGGGCCTTGTACTTGTCTAAGGATCCGTCAGGCTTCCACTTACATCGAAAGACCCACTTGGCACCGATGGCCTTCCGACCTGGAGGGAGGTCGACGAGGTCATACACGTGGTGCTATCGGATAATGGCGAGCTCCTCGGCACAGGCAGCATCCCAATGTGCGGCCTCAGGGGAGGCTCGAGCCTCGCGTAGGGTGGAAGGGTCCTCTTGGCGCGCTGTGGACCGGACTGATAGGGCATGTGCATCATAAGCCCCAGGTGGGATGCGTGCGAGTGCGGCCACGACAGCATGCCGATGCTTGTGATGAAGCATGGCGTACCCCAATGCAGCGCCCGGGTGAAGGTCTGCGATAATGGCAGAAGTGGTCAGGCCGAGAGCCTTTGTGCCAGGGTCCCCACTCACAACCGTGGGGGTGGAGGAGACACGTTGAGCGACAGGGGCTCGAGACGCAACGGAACGGGGAGCGACAGTCTGCGCGCTCACAGTTGGCCGAGGTCGGAGGCTGCCGCCTGGGCCACGTGTGTAGCGCGGTCGGGCGGAGGATGGTGCTGAGTCCGACGGGCCGACGGAGGCGGACGGTGCTGCTGGTCCGGAGGAGCCAGTAGACGCAACAGGCGCTGCTGGACCAGGGGAGCCAACGGGCGCAGCTGGGGCTGCCGGCCCAGAGGGGCGAGTGGACGCGTCTGGGGCTGCTGGCCTGGAGGGGCCAGCGGACGTGACTGGAGACGTCAGCCCGGGGGGGCCATCGGAGGCGGCTGGGACTACCGGCCCGGAGGGACCAGCGGACGCAACTGGGGCTGCCGGCCCGGAGGGACCAGCGGACGCGACTGGGGCTGCCGGCCAGGAGGGGCCAGTAGATGCGACTGGGGTTGCCGGCCTAGAAGAGCCGGCAGACGCGACAGGGGCTGCCGGCCCGGAGGGACTAGCGGACGCGACTGGGGCTGCCGGCCCGGATGGGCCAGCGGACGCTACCACGGTTGCCGGCCCGGAGGGACCAGCGGACGCGACTGGGGTTGCCGGCCCGGATGGGCCAGCGGACGCGACTGGGGCTGCCGGCCCGGAGGGACCAGCGGACGCGACTGGGGCTGCCGGCCCGGATGGGCCAGCGGACGCGACTGGGGCTTCCGGCCCGGAGGGGACAGTAGACGCGACTGGGTCAGCTGGCTCGGAGGGGCCAGCGGTTGCGACCGGGGCTACCGGCTCAGAGGGACGGGGTGATGTGTCACCCGGAAGCGACAGGACGGAGGACGGACTCACCACTCCCCCACGCGACGGGAGGGACACGGATAAGCCTGCACACCGAATCCGGTTCCCGAATCCTAGCCTGGATTCGGATTCGCGGTTCGAATCCACTGTGTGGATTCGGATTCACGGATCCGAATCTAGGATTCGCGAATCCTGGTAGATTCCCCAATCCAGACGAATCCAGTCATTTTTTCTCTTTCTTTCACTTAGTGGAGGGGTTAGAGTTCAATGTTGAGTGAAGTTTCTGAGGTCCTCTTTAGCTCTTTAACTTTTCTGACAAGGAGCATGATGGTGGAAAGTGTGGTTTTGTTGCAATGTCACATAAACTGTTTTGCTCCATGCATGACTGGTAACATGACAACAGCATGACGGAATGCCTGCCCTTCTACAGTTGCTAACATTGCTAACATCACAGCATGACGGCATGTCTGCCCTCCTACGTTTGCAAACATTGCTAACAACTTCACAGCATGACGGCATACTTGCCCTCCTACATTCTCTACTCACTACCTGCATCATCATCACATGCACCATCACCCTCAACATCGCCACGAGCAATGAGCTCATCATCCATGACATCCTCATAGTCAAGAATGTCATCACCCTCTTGAACCTGCTCTTCATGTGCAACCTGCGCTGGTCGACGGAGGAGATTCACACGCTTCTCTTCTTCCTCCAGTTCTGGAGCAACGTCGCCATTGGGTGTGACTGGGAAGTTTTCCAAGAGAGGCTCGTTCACCCATGACTTCAGCAGCATGAGATTCTCGATAGTTAGGTCGACGAGTGACTGACGGAAGTCTGTGATGATGTGCCGACCCAGTGAAAAAAGGCGCTCCGATGGTTTGCTTGTCGCCGGAACGGCGAACAGGTCAAGCGCAGCAAGGTGGAAGGTAGGATAGATTTTGTCATGCTTCTGCATACACTTGAGGATGTTGCAGCTACGGCCCTTCTTCACATCTTTGGCCCAGCTGTCAACCTCCATGTCGAGAGAAGACGGTTCAGAGGGCTGGGGAGCTTCCGGTTCGGCAAACATGTCGGCACCAGCATCCTCGAGAGCTGCAGCAAGCACGCTCTGCTCCTCTCTGATTCTCTGGCTGCGGCGAGGCTGAACCTGTCCAGATGTAGCTGCGTTGCCCTCGTCGTGTGTCTGGGTGTTACCTGCATCAGAGAAGTGACAACGATGTTCTTATGTTGTATGTTGGCTGCCATACAATGAGCAATAACATTTTGTATGTTGGCTGCCATACAATGAGCAATAACATTTTGTATGTTGGCTGCCATACAATGAGCAATAACATTTTTTATGTTGGCTGCCATACAATGAGCAATAACATTTTGTATGTTGGCTGCCATACAATGAGCAATAAAATTTTGTATGTTGGCTGCCATACAATGAGCAATAACATTTTGTATGTTGGCTGCCATACATTGAGCAATAACATTGGGTATGTTGGCTGCCAGACAATGAGGAATAACATTTTGTATGTTGGCTGCCATACAATGAGCAAAAACATTGTGTATGTTGGCTGACATACAATGAGCAAAAGCATTTTGTATGATGGCTGCCATACAATGAGCAAAAGAATTTTGTATGATGGCTGCCATACAATGAGCAAAAGCATTTTGTATGTTGGCTGCCATACAATGAGCAAAAACATTGTGCATGTTGGCTGCCAAACAATGAGGAATAACATTTTGTATGCTGGCTGCCATACAATGAGCAAAAGCATTTTGTATGTTGGCTGCCATACAATGAGCAAAAGCATTTTGTATGTAAGCTGCCATACACATGCACTGACATTGTTTCATTAGCGGAACACATGGTTACGGGAATGTCAACATACCTGCAGTGCCTGTCGTGGATGATGTTGCAACAGCTTCGCTGCGACTCTGCGAGGTAGAGGCGCCTGCAGCTGCTGCCGCGGATGCTGCGGCCGCTTCCAAAGCAGCTGCAGCTGCTTGCTCCTCCTCACGGTGTTGCAGCACCTTCACGTTGTACGGACGCAGAAGATCGAGGACTTTCAGCTGCAGCTGTGCAGCGTTGGTGATGCCAAGNGGATGCTGCGGCCGCTTCCAAAGCAGCTGCAGCTGCTTGCTCCTCCTCACGGTGTTGCAGCACCTTCACGTTGTACGGACGCAGAAGATCGAGGACTTTCAGCTGCAGCTGTGCAGCGTTGGTGATGCCAAGCTTGGGGTGGATGCGCTCGTAGAAACGCAGCCGGAATCTTGGGTCGACTGCCGTCGCCAACACATGGCGCTCGGAGCACAGCTTGACGTACTTGTCAAGCTTTGTGATCACAGCAACAATGCCATCCTTCAGCTCGAGCAGGAGCTGTTCCTTGCAGTCAAGTCTGCCGGCATTACCACGGCGCTTCGCCTTCTTCTCAGCAGCCAGCGCCTTCACAAGCCAACTCTGCATCTTCTCTAGAAGAGAGGCGTAGAATGGAATGACTAGTGACAGCGTTGGGTAGGAAGACCCAGAGATGTCGTCGGTGAAGCTTTTGAAAGGCTTCAAGATGACGGTCACTTGGCCGATGAGCTCCCAGTCGTCGTAGGAGGGGCGCAATGCCGCACCGTCACGCCCAAACTCGGTCAGCCACGTCTCCAAAACGTCTTTGATGCCGATGACGCGCTCGCACATGTCAAGGGCGCTGTTCCAGCGCGTCTCCGTGTCCAAGTGCAGCGAGAGGTACTTCTGGCCAGCCTCCTTCACCGCCTCCTCAAGCGACTCCTCCCTCGTTGGAGTCCGCGTCACGAATACCGCGATAGAGCGAACCTGCTGCAGAATGGTGGAGATGCGCGGCTGCTTGAGGAGATCACCGACGGCGAGGTTGATGACGTGTCCGAGGCACCGAATGTGTCCGGCCTTTGTGAAGGAGTCGTTATTGGGAATGAGGTGAGAGTCGATCATGGAGTCATTCGTGGACTCGTTGTCCACGGTGAGGCAGAACATGCGCTCCCACAGGCCCCACTGCTGCAGTGCCGTCCGCAACAGGTTGTAGAGATTCTCGGCCGTCGCGCTGCGGGCGATGCAAGGGAAGCTTAGCGCGATGGTCCGCACCTTGTAGTTGTTGTCGATCCAATGGCCCGTCAGTCCAAGGTATTTGGTGTTGTTGATGGCCTTCCAACCGTCAGTGGTGAAGCTTATGGCCCTTGTCACATCGGCAAGCAACGTCTTGATGCGGGCGCGGTATGCGGGGGCAGCCACCTTGATAAGGCGTGCGACTGTCATCCTGCCCGGCAGTGCTGCAGCCGGGTTTGCATGTGCAAAGGCCTTTGCAAGCCAAAACGAGTCCATGGAGGCAAACGACGCGTTCTTGTCGACCACATGCTTCCAGATGCACGCGAGAAAAAGCTTCTTTTTGAAGACGAGGCCGACACCGGTGGCGCCACGGGCGACGGGAGCGTTCTCCGGATTAGCGGCTGCCACATCCGCCTCGGCGTTGGCGATTGCACAGCGTGCATCCTCCAGTTTGGCGGCCGCAACCATGGCCTTGAGCTGCGCGTGGCGTTCTTTGTGGACCTTCCGCAGGTGCTTCCACATGGCGGAGGTGGCACCATCTTTGCAGGAGATGGTGACAGCTTTGTTTGGGTGTTTGGTACACAGCAGGCACATGGCGCGTGCAGGAACCCCGCCAAGCTTCTTGAAAGTACCCCAAACCACGGAGTCTCGCCGCTTCCGCTTGTCACCAAGTTCGCCATCCTCAAAGCCATCCTCGTCGTCGGAGTCGAGAGGCTCTTCATCGCGTGGAGGGTTGTCCCCTTGAGTGGTCTCGCATGCTGCATCACCGGCCATGGTGACGGCAGCAGAGGGTTCTCCACGGCACTCGCAAACACGACGTTGACAGGCGGTCTGTTTGCCTTGCTACAACAACGACGAATAGGGCATTGGGGTGTGACAGTCGACGACGAGGGGGGGGGGTGCTGGGCGAAGAGTTTCCCAGGCCGCCCAGGTTTCCGCCAGAAACGTAGGCGGCTCGGGAACCAAGGCGCCTCGGTTGTCGTGGCTTCTTCAGTTCAGAGATTCCGACACTTGAACCGTTGGACACCCTGGACGCGCTAAATACATGCAGAATCTCAACCTAGTCCTAGGGCCATTCACGTTACCACGTGGTCGGTGCAAACTTCACACATCAAACGGCGATCTACATATGGCCAATCCTGGCTTGAGATATGGTGTCATAGCCATGGAAGGCTGTGACACCATGACATGTGGCAGACTGAGCGGACAGATTTCGATAGGGCGAACCGGAGCCGTTTTTCCGGGAGCCGACAATCCGCATGCTCGCTTTCCGCCGCGCTCCCGTCGGCGGAGAATTTTGCACCGATGGGGATTCGACCCCTACCTGGACTGAATCCCCCCCCCCCCTCGCGGGTGGATTCGCCACAGGATTCGGGAATCCCCAAACAAGACCCGGGTCTGGATCCGGATTCGTGAATCCGGATCCGGATTCGGGATTCGTGAACCGGATTAACGAATCCGTGGATTCGTGTGCAGGCTTAGACACGGACGAGCCGGAGCGGATGAGGTCGCGGGGAAACAGGTCCTCGAAAAAGAGGGCATCGCGGGACTCGACGATGCAGTGTCGGGATGGGTCCCAGAAGCGCCAAGCCTTGGAATGACGAGACACACCGAGAAAGGTGCAGGGGCGTCCGCGGGGGGCAAGCTTGCTACCCTGCTGTGGAGCGGGCAGCCACACAACGGCTACGCAGCCCCAGACGCGAGCCGGGCAGAGGTCAACGCGCCGACCGCACCAGTGCTGATAGGGCGTGGACTGGCGGGGAAGGGGACCGTGAGGAACCCTGTTCCAGACCCAGGTCATGTAGGCCATGGCCTCAAAGTAGAAGCCATCGGAGAGACCTGACTCGACCCGCATGGTGCGGACGGCGTCGGCCATGGTGTGGTTCCACCGCTCGGAGACACCGTTTTGGGCGGGTGTGTAGGGCGCAGACGTCTCATGGCGGATACCGCGGGAGGCGAGAAAGGTCGTGGCCTCACCCAGGTACTCGCCACCGCGATCGGAGCGAAAGCAACGCAGGGGGCGGCCACACTCGCGCTCTGCGAGGACGAGCCAGTCCTGAATGGTCCGGGCGACATCGCTTCTCTGCCGAAGGCAGCAGACCCAACAGTAGCGGGAGTAGTCGTCCGTCAGAGTGAGGACATAGCGGCCATGCTCGCCGACGGACTCAGTGGGGAGAGGGCCCATGACGTCCGAGTGGACAAGGTCAAGGGGGGCAGACGCCCGGGAGGAAGAGAGGGGGTATGTGGACCGGTGCATCTTGCCCTGAGCGCAGTTAATGCACTCTGTGGGGCATGGGAGAGGGAAGGTCTCCGGATCAAGGTCCTTGGCCGGTTGGGTGCGGAGCATGCTCTCTACTGCGGCAGAGTGGACGTGACAAAGGCGGCGGTGCAAGAGGCGGGTGTGCTGAGGAGAAAGCGTGCTGGTGACGAACACATGACCGGTCGCAGCCGACGGGGAGGAGACGGGAGGGGAAGAAGCGAGGCGGGGAACGTGCCACAAGTTGCCACAGACGGTGGCGTGCAGTACGACAAGACCCGACGGACACAACGACACAATGCCGACACCACGTGAATGCACAACGTCCATGCTCATGCGGTCAAGAGCAGTCACGGACAGGAGGCTGAGCTCAAGACCAGGGACGAAGAGAACATCGGTCGAAAAGACGTCACCGGCCGGACCACGGAAACGAACAACGCCTAACCCACGGATCGGCGACACCTGTCCGGAGCCCGTCCGAACACCGGAGACATCGCTGACGGGACCGAGCATACCGAAGGCCTTACGAGATGCCGTCATGTGATGCGTGGCCGCGGAGTCGATGATCCAGGTCTCAGCAGGGTCCTGGACAGGGGTCGCCAGATCAGTCACGGTCACATGGCAACACGCGAGGGACGCGGACACGATGGACGGAGGCGCGAAACGAGACTGCCAGTCGTCAAGCCATGTAATGTCGTCAAGGAGTGGGGTGGATGAGATCATGGGAGATGACAAGACAGACGAGGAGGCTGGACACGACCGCAGCTCAGTCTCAGTCATGCAGGGATGGGCGGGAGGGCAGGAGGTGACGCAACTCGCACTTCCCTGGGGAGGAGGGCGAGGGAGGCCAAGCTGGAGCGCGATGAAGTGCTCCAGCTGACGCTCTCGGGATGACGGCCCACGAGTGTAGACAGAATGCGGAGTGACGGCGCCGGAGCCCGGGTAGTAGGGTGACGGGGCCGACGAGGGTAGCGGAGGTGCCGACGGCTGAGGGTAGCACTGCTGGGCCGTCTGCTGCGGGTAGTACTGCTGCGGCGCGGGTGGCTGCAGGACAGGCGGAGTCGTCGGAGTGGGAGCGGTGTTGGACGAGGTCGAAGTGGTAGGACCAGCACCAGCGACGGCGGCAGAGGCGAGGCGGCGCTCCCGCTGGCGTCGTATGGTGGCGATGAGGCAGGCCTCGTCCGTGGGGAGAGGGCACGTGTACCATCCGTGCCCAGGCTGGCCACAGTTGTGGCAGACCGAGCCACTACCGCTGGTACCGGTCGATGACTGCTGCTGCTCCTGTTGCGATGGACCCTTGCCTTTCTTGTTCCGGCTTTTCTTCTTCTTCCCTGAGGGCGATGAGGTAGCTGCGACGGGGGAGGCAACGGCCACGGAGGCAACGGCAGGGGTGGCGACGGCAGGGGATGCAAGGGCCTCCGCGCGATGGAGCTGGGACTCCTGGCGAGCTTCCTCAATGCGGAGGAAGAGCTCGTATGCCCAAGGCATGAGAGTGCCCTGGGCCTCCATGGTGGTGAGGACGTCCTGAGGATAGTGGACGAAGATGTCAGCGTATGCGCTGGTGGCGTCGCGCTTGATGGTGAGAGCGCGGACAGTGGGGCTGGAGCCGACTTGCCGAGTCGACGGAGGATGTCCTCCGCTCGCTGCCAATAGGCAGTGACCGTCTCGGCCTCCCCCATGTGGAGGGAGTTGAACTCCCGGAGCAAGCGGCTGATCTCAGCGTCGCTGGACAGGCGATGGGGTCTGGTGAGGACGTGCCAGGTGGCTGCCGGGTCTGGGATGGCGCCAGCGGTGAAGTCGCCGAGGAAGGGCTCCAGGGCAAGGCGAGAAGCGGGAGGGGCGACGGGTACAATGGCGCGGACGGCACGACCTGCGTCATATAGCTGGTCGGCCTGGGTGGAGTCGTAAGGGAGGGTGTAGTAGGCCCACAGACCCTCCCCCTGCGCCCAGATCCGGAAGCTGAGCTCCCAGCTCCAAAACTGCTCGCCGGCCTGAAGCGGCGGTGGCGGCGTCTCAAAGTCCTCCTGCCTACGGCCGGCATCCAGAGTGGGGCCAAGGACGGAGGTCACTGTCTGCCGTTGGCGCTGAGTCTGCTGTTGTGCTAAGTAGTATGTGGCGGCAGACACTACAGGGCTAGCGTTCCCTAGAGGGACGAACAACGGCAGCGCGTTGGTGGCGGTTTGGGAGGCGACTGGCTGTAGCGCCGCAAGCTGCTGTGTCAAGGCGGCGAGTTGTTGCTGAAGAGAAACAAGTGGGTTAGGGGTGCCGCCAATGTTAGTAGTGGGCTGCTGCTGCTGCAGGGGCGGCGGCTGCTGCTGCTGCAGAGGCGGTGGCTACTGCTGTATGGGCGGTGGCTGTTGCTGCTGCAGCGGTGGCGGCTGCTGCTGGAGAGGGGGCGGCTGCTGCTGCTGCAGCGGCGGTGGCTACTGCTGTATGGGCGGCGGCTGCTGCTGCAGCGGCGGTGGTGGCTGCTGCTGTAGAGGCGGCGGCTGCTGCTGCTGCAGCGGCGGTGGCTGCTACTGTATGGGCGGCGGTTGCTGCTGTAGCGGCGGCGGCTGCTGCTATAGAGACGGTGGCTGCTGCTGCTGTAATGGCGGCGGCTGCTGCAGCAATGGTGGCAGCGGCGGCGGCAGCTACTGGTCCTGCGGCGGCGGCGGCTGCTGTTGCTGAAGCGGCGGCGGGTGCTGCTGCTGCTCCTGCTGCTACAGCAATCGCTGCAAGAAAGGAGGGGTGGGGGTCCCCCCATCAGAGGAGGACCCCCCCTCGCCTGGACTACCAGCCATGGCTTGGTGTCTGGTTTTTTTTGTTTTTTTTTCTCTGTGTTGGTGCTTCAACAAGAAGTTGGGGGAGTGGGAAGTTTACCCACTCCTCTGGCCTTCCCCCTTTCCCCTTTCACCCTCCCTTTTTTTGTTGATGATGTCAGCAGTCACGTCAGCAGTGATGTCAGCAGTGACGTCAGCAGAGGGGTGCTGACGTCAGCAGCAGCGAATGTTGGGGCCGTCGCTGCTGCTGTTGGTGCTGATGCTGCTGCAGCTGCTGCTGTTGCTGCTATTGTTGCTGTTGCTACTGCTGCTGCTGCTACTACTGCTGCTACTACAGCTGCTGTTGCTGCTACTGCTGCTGCTGTTGCTACTACTGCTGCTGCTACTACTGCTGCTGCAGCTGTTTGCTGCTGCTGATGCTGTTGCTACTGCTGCTGTTGCTGCTGCTGCTGCTGGTGCTGCAGCAGCTGCTGCTCGTGCTGCGTGCTACAACAGTTGCTGTGGCTGCTGCAGCTGCAACAACGAGCTGCTGCTGCTCGCTGCTGCAGCTGAGTGCTGCTACAGCTGCTGCGTGCTGCAGCAGCTGCTCGCTGCAGTTGGAGGCTGCTGCAGCGAGCCGCGAGGTTGGTGGAGTTTTTTTGTTCTCTTTTTTTTGTTTTTTCTTTCTCTTGTCACAGCGGGCAGCAGCCCGCTGTCTGCTATGAGCAGCGGACTGCTGCTCGCCCAGCAGCAGCGAGCTACTGCTTGCTGGTAGCAGCGGGCTGCTGCTCGCTGCTCGCTCGCTGCGAGTTGCGGGCAGCAACAGCCACGGCTGGCAGCTGCTGCTCGCTGCTGCTGCTGCTGCTACAACTGTCGGCTGCAATAGCTTGCTGTAGCAGCTGCTGCAGCCCGCTGCTGCTGCTGCACGCTGCTGCAGCTGCTGCGTGCTGCGGCTGCTGCCTGCTGCTGCTGCGGGCTGCTGCAGCCGGCTGCTGCTGCAGGCTGCTACTGCTGCTGCACGCCGCTGCCGCTACTGCACGCTGCTGCAGTTGTTGCTACGAGCTGCTGCTGCTGCGGGCTACTACTGCTGCTGCCGCGAGCTGCTGCTCCTGCGAGTTGCTGCTGCTGCGCGCTGCTGCGAGCTGCTGCTTGTGCCTGCTGTTGCTGGTGGTGCCAGTCACTGCACCTGGGTGACGTTGCCGCGTGCGTTGTCGCCCACAGACGTCAGACGCCGCCTGCCGCTCACCTCCTCGCGTCACGCGTGGGGGTCAGTGCTGCCGAAAAATTTCGGCAGCATTTCCCCTGGCCCAGTGGCCGTGGGAAAAATTATGACGCCGCCACCAGGAGGGTCAATGCTGTCGGAAAAAATCCGGCAGCATTTCCCCTCCACTGGCACGTATGGGAGGTCCGCCGGCGTTGTCTGGCACCTGTTCGTCAGTTTTCTGCTGCTGTTGCTACGCTCTGGCTCTGATACCAAAAAGGAAACTATGCAGCAGGTTGGGGCAGTAGCGTTGTTGATGCAGCGTGCGGGCTTCCACGCTCGTTGCTTAAGTCAGCTGCCCCCTCAGTCTGCTGCTCTAGAGTTAAAGTCTGGAAGCTCTGGGTTTTGTTACTCAGATACGCACGCGCCAGAGTTAGCACCAGAAAGCAGCTGAAAACTGATAATGACTGATTAGGAATGAAGAATGAACAGCAATGGGGGACAACTCCAAGTTCTAGCCCCCCCCCCCCCCCCCCCCCCCCC
>SZWC01010916.1:16892-31058 GCA_023375785.1 Penium margaritaceum
GTTTCAGAGGAACGTTATCAATCTGGTGTCAGAGCAGACTAGCATCCAGGGTAGGCGATTAACGTCCACTTGCCGTGAAAGAGAAGGGTGTTTGAGCTGAGCAGATGGTGTCCTAGTGTCAAGCAAGCAACCCTGATTGGTGAAGGAAGGCACTTATGGCGTAGATGACGCGCTTCCCTCCCTTACGACGGCGTGCACGTTTCTTCGGGAGCGTGCGTGCGTGCGTGTCCTAGCGCCATTGACGAGTGGAAGCCGGTGTAAAGCTGCGTACTCCGGTTGTAGAGTTTGCGATGGTGCTGCTGGCCCGTGCCGCCACCTATAATGCTGCAGACTCACCGGACGGCCTACCCATGACCTCCAAAGCACCTCACCACCGCCGGTGGTGAGGTGCTTTCTTCGCACTCAGGAAGGCACGTTATGACGCCTTCTCACTTATGAGCAAGCCGAATCGCTGGGACAGACTGCTCCGAAGTATTGTCTCGGAAGTACAAGATACAGAGCGGGATGAGTTCACGACACTCGAGGTTAGGAGACCGATGTACGTCAAATAACAGTGTGTGTTAAGACAGAAGACGTCCTCTTTACATATCACGCATAGAATTGCCATGCAAAGCTTCTTGCATCAGATATGTTGCGCTGGCGGAATGGAAGTGGTTCACAGTTGAAATTGGAGTCTGTTAGTTTTCACAAGATAGGGGTCAATAGGGTATTTTGGAGAAGCAGAAAGTATACTTCATTGTTTCAAGTATCAAAACTCGACAGTGTATATACAAACAACGAGAGCGAGAGACTGAGGGTCGATCAAGCCGTTTTTCATTTTCGCGATTTGCGTGACGCGACGCCGTGTTCCGATTTGCTGATTCAAGAAGTTTCGCATCGGTTCAACGGGGAGCTTCAAGGCTTAATTTGGGTTTGCGAGATCTATCGAAGTCGTTGGAGAGATCGTCGCCCCAGTCTCGAATATCGAGAAACACCATGATTAGGTTTTGATGAGCTTGGGAAATGACCGGAAAGTGGTCGTCATCGCGCGAGAATTTCGGGGTATTCGGTAGAATTCCCCTCGAGCTCAGAAAAAGACTGTCGTGACTAAATCAAGAATCAAACCAAGAGCGAAGAAGCAAAACATTGGTCACTCGTGAGTTTTAGGACTCGTGCATGCCTATCTGCATAACAATCCCCCCCCCTCTAGCCTCGATGTCCTGGCGTGTTACCATCAAATAGCCGGAGTCGGGCTCGGTAGTCATCGATAAGGGGATCGATGCCTGAGAGTCGGCTGTGCGGCATCCAGGTGTTATGTGCTACGTCATAGTTCCACTTGAAAAAGTATTGGTTTGCGCCTCCTTGACGGCGGTGATCAAGGATTTCCTCAACCGCGTACTCATGGTCACCGTCAGCGATCATGGGTTAGGAGACCGATGTGCGTCAAACAACAATATGTGTTCAGACAGAATATTTCCTCTTAACATATCGCACACAAAATTGTCATGCAAATCTTCTTGGATCATGTATGTTACGCTGGCGGAAGTGAAGTGGTTCACAGATAAAGTTGGAGTTTTTTACATTTCACTAGATTGGGATCAATCGAGTATTTTGAAGAAGAAAAAAGCATGCTTCATTGTTACAAGTGTCAAAACTCGACATGGTATATACAAATGACGAGAGCGAGAGGATGAGTCTCGGTCGAGCCGTTTTGCATTTTGGCGGTTCGCGTGACGCGACGCTGTGTTCCAAAATGTTGATTCGAGAAGGATAGCATTGGTTCGACGGGGGGCTTCGAGGTTTGATTTGGGGTGCGCAAGATTTGTCAAAGTTGCTGAAGAGATTGTCGCCTGTAGTCTCGAAGCATTGAATAACGCCGCAAGTAGGTTTCGGTGAGCTTAGGAAAGGACTGGAAATTGTTCATCATCAGGCAAAAGTTCTGAGGTATTCGGGAGAATTCCCCTCAAGCACAGAAAAAGACTACCGCAACTAAGTCCTGAAGTATACGGGGAGCGACATAGACAAGAATAGATCGCTTATGAGTTTTAGGACTCGTGTATGCATATCGGCATAACACTTCCCCCACCCTCCAGCCGCGACAACTCGGCGCGCTACCATCACGTGGCCAAAGTCGGGCTCCGTAGCCGTCGATAAGAGGATCGATGTCTGAGAGTTGGCTGTACAGCATCCAACTATTATGTGCTATGTCAACGTTCTTCCACATGGCCAAACATTGGTCTTTGCCTCCTCGACGGCGGTGATCGAGGATTTCCTCAACCTTGTACTTGTGGTCACCGTCGGTGATCATGGGTGGCGGGGCACGTTTCATGCGTTGAGGGAAATCTTTCGTCGGATCGACATAGTGTCTAAGTTTGCTGATGTGGAAGACCAGATGAATTTGCATGTTGTTGAGTAGTCACAGTTTTGCAACAAATGGAGTGCGCATCTCCAAAATCTTGAAAGGTCCCAACCACCGAGGTTTTAGCTTTGGATTGCTTGATCCGCGGAGTTTGACGGTTGCGGAGTTGAGCACAACTTTGTCACCGGTCTGAAAATCCTCTTTTTTTATGTTTATTGGCGTACCACTTTATATCTGCTTGTATTGTTGTGAGGGTTTGACAAGTTTCTTCCCAAATTGCAGAATGATCTTGTCAGTGAGTGTCGGCGTTGAGAATATTGCTCATGATCTGGAGAACGGTTGGTGGCTCTGCTCCGTAAACCATTTTGAACAGTGTTTTCGTCTTTGCAATAGATTCTGCTGAATTGTATGCAAACTCGGCAACTAACAGCTTGACTGCTTGGTCGGTGTTGTGACATTTGCAAAGGGTTCAAAGGAGTTGATCGAGCATTTGGTTGGTTTGCTCGGTTTGTCCACCAGTTCATGGATAGAATGATGTTGAAAGTTGGAATTGGCTATCATACCGTTGCATCAATTCTCACCACAATTGGCTGGTGAAATGCAAATCTTAAATGCTCGTGATTGACCGTGGGAATCCATGTAGTTGGACAATTTGGTCAAGGAACAATGGTGCTTCCCCTTTGGCGGTTACATTAGTAATGGTCAGGATGAAGTGTGTCATCTTCAAGAACTTGCCAACGACGACAAGTATGGCGTCGAACCCTTTCGGTGCAACAGTTTAACCTGTCATGAAACCGATGAAGATGTCGGTCCACAATTTTCTGGTATCGGTAGTGGTTGTAGTTAACCAAAGGGTTTGGTGCGCCCACTCTCGTGTCTCTGGCATAAGTCGCATCTTTTGTAGAAGTGTTCAACGTCAACCTTATCTTGTCCCACCAATAGTACTTGGTAAGATTTTTCAAATTCTTTTCGGTTCCAAAGTGGCATCCGCGGCCGGTGTCGTGACATTCCTCAAGAAGTATGTGCTAAAGCTCCTTGACTACGAGGACGACAACTTGATTTTTCTGCTCTTTGTGCCTATATGAGCCTACAAAGTGGAACTTTGTCGTGTCATAGGCTCCATGGTCCTCGTAGCCACGTGCAGTAACTTTTCCACATATGGATCTGCTTGAATCCTTGTGCGTTGCCCTTTGTGAGATCAGGCCGGCAGTTCAGTGGGTCCGTTGGATTTGTCTTCCTGGGCTAATACTCAATTTCGTAGACGAAGTTGGACTCAAGGAACTCCATCTATAGAGTTCATCTTGGGCTAAGGTTTGACTATGTTTTAAGGTACTTGAGGGCATGGTGATCCATTCGAATCACACCTTTGCCGCACTAGAAAAGAAGCGCCAGATTTTGAACGCATGAATAACCTAAGAATTTCTTTCCCGTGGACGGTATGGTAGAGCCCCTCTCCATGACGCTTTTGCAACATGTACGCAATGGGTTGTTCTCCCCCACCATTCTCTTACAAGAGGATAGCCCCGATTGCTCCATCGGAGGCGGCTGTGGCCATAATGTAGTCGGCCGATGGATCTGCTAATCGGAGGGTTGGCTTTAAGGTCAGAGCTTTACGTAAAAACGTAAAATCTTCTTGTTCGATGTCTCCCTAAATCCACTCGCAGTTTTTGCGAGTGAGGTCAGAAAGAAGCGTTGACACTCAAGCGCAATCCTTCACAAACTTTCGATAACAGTTGCAAAATCCAAGGAAAACATGTACATTGCATGCTTTTGTTGGAGTTGGCCAATCCGCCACATCGGATATCTTTTTTGGATCCATGGATATCTGTACGCCACCAATGATGTGGCCGAGAAACTCGACTGACCGTTGACCAAAGTCACACTTTATGAGTTGCCTACATTTTCTCCCGCTTGAGGACTCGAGCACCTGTCGGAGCTGTCTTCAATGTTCCTCTGGGGTTTGGCTGTACACAAGGATGACGTCAAGGTATACCATGAAAAACCTGTCAAGGTATGGGCAAGAAAGGTTATCCATTGCTACCATGATTGTTGTGGGGGTGTTTGTGAGTCCAAGAGGGATAACCATGAACTCAAAGTTCCCATATTGGGTTCAAAAGACATTTTTGGCAACATCCTTGTCAACAATATGAACCTGGTGGTAGCCACTCCATAGGTCGATACTTCTATAATCTTTGCTCCACGTAGTTGGTTAAAAATCTCGTCTGCCCGAGGAAGAGGGTAGCGATTTTTTATTGTGATGTCATTCAATGCGTGATACTCTATGCACATCTGCATTTTGCAAGCATTTGTTTTTATGAACACTAGTGGTGCGGCGTACGGAGAAATGCACGGTTGGATGAACCCTTGACTAAGCATGTCGTCCAGGTGTGTCTTGAATTGTGTGACCTCGTTGTTGCTCATGTGGTAGGTTCCTTTGACTGTCGGTCTATTCCCGGGTTTGAGTTTGATTTGGTGGCTGGTGTCGCATTTGGGAGGGAGTTTGCATGGTAGTTTGTCTGGAACAACTTCTTTGAACTCTTTTACGAGTGGATCAAACTCCTTTTGCACGTTTGCAAACTTTGATGCTAATGAGTCTGATGAGGCTGATGAGGCTCATAAGGCTGTTGTGTTAGTTGTGATAACAAATTTGTTACATGCGCTGCTTAGATTGACGTGGATCAACTACGTCAAGGCTTCTCTCCTCTGGTATCTTTTTGCCACGTTAAGCAAGGTTGGCGTAGCTAGTGGTCGTTATACTTGTGTGGTTATTGCTTCCACAGTTGTGTTGCTTTTGGCTACGGTATTGTCAGTTTTGGCTTGTTGGCTTGATTTTGGCTGCTGCACGAGTGAAAGGATGATCTATTGCCCATCCCGTTTCTTGTAAACATTGCCGATTCTGTAGTCAACGTGCGGTGTTTTCTCGTACATGAAATGTTGCCTGAGAATCACCTTGTAGTCGCTCATTGGGCTAGATCTCCATAGAGTTACATCTTGGAGATCCCCAATCTATAGTCATAATGGGTTCTTTAGTCAGCGAATGCAAAGTCGTCTGTTGATAGTTCTTTGAAAGCTCCACATTCGTGCTTCAAACCTAGCTTTTTCACTAGTTGATCAGATACAAAGCTGTGAGATGTAGCTCCATCAAGCAACTATGTCAACGTTTTGCATCTTTTGCAACCCCTTGGCTGCACTTTTACTAGTGTCATAGGCTGGTCATCCTCGTATCCCTCGTCAAATGTTTGGATCACAGGAAACCCCATATTAGGCGATTGTAGCCATTTGGGTGGGCAATCGTTTGACATAGCCATCAGGGGCATAACTTTCGCCGTCTACACTTACCCTCTGTTGTTTTGCAAATTCTCCCATCCTTTTTGCCTTTTCTGTTGCATCCCCTCCTTTGNGTCAACGTTTTGCATCTTTTGCAACCCCTTGGCTGCACTTTTACTAGTGTCATAGGCTGGTCATCCTCGTATCCCTCGTCAAATGTTTGGATCACAGGAAACCCCATATTAGGCGATTGTAGCCATTTGGGTGGGCAATCGTTTGACATAGCCATCAGGGGCATAACTTTCGCCGTCTACACTTACCCTCTGTTGTTTTGCAAATTCTCCCATCCTTTTTGCTTTTTCTGTTGCATCCCCTCCTTTGGTTCTGTCTGGGGTAGTTCCTCGGAATATGTCTGATTGTTTTGCAGCTGTGGTACGTCCGTTGATCTTCTTTTTGCTCAATGGCATCGATTTCCGTTGGAGTCAAATTCTCCAAGTTTTACAACTGATGCTTTTTTTTCTGCTTTTGTTGATACCTCAGGTGCCAAGCGTAGGATTCCTTCAATTTTGTGTTGAAATCAGTAAAGTTCATGCGTTTAGCGGCTGCAATGATCTGCGAGAAATTTTTGGTTATGTCGCGTATATCAAGTGCTCTGCAAATATCTTGTTTGAGGTCGTTGTAATAGTAAAAACAGAATTCATCCTTTGCAAGGTTGCTACCGATGATGATCTCACAAAACACCCAGAGGATCTTGCCATGCTCAACAACTACTTTAGTCATTATAACCCGTAGCAAACCTCCATTTTCTCGTTTAACTTGCCCAAGAGAGCTACAAGCGCCTTGAAGAACTCAGGCCAGTTGTATGGGGGAGTAATTGATCATTTCCGGGTCGGGTGCACCTGATTGAGAGATAGTTTGCCTAGTGTCGACGATGTGGTAGCTGTTGGGTCAGCGTCTACTACTTCCTACTGTTGTTGGGCTGTTGAAAGATGAGCCCACCAACATAAAGCCGTTCCCCGCACAAGTGAGGCTGGGAGGTTCATCTTCAATTTGCCGTAGTGAGCCACATCAGCGGTGAACTATGCCTCCAAACTCGTCAAGAAGGTCCTCACCATTGGTCTTTTGGAGTTTGCAAGATCAAACGGCTCAGGAAGCTTTGGATGCATTGAGGATCTTGCAAAGTGGAGCTTATCGACAAGTACCGCTTTTGGCTCTTTTGAGTCACAAATTTTGGCATTGTACTACTGAAGCTACTCAACAAGAATCCATTGAAACACCCTTATCTGTGCTAGCTAGCCAGTCAGCTCTACGATCTTGTCTCATGTCGTCGATGGAGTTGTATTGGTCGGTGGTGCAGGCAGAGTTGGTATGTGAGGCGCGCTTGCTTATGGATCGGTTGCGCCAGTCTAAGTTTCAGCCGTCATCCGCTTATCCCCGTCGATGAGGCTAAAGGTCGTTTGCGGGGTACCTTCACCATCGCCGGTGTCATTGCCGGATACCGCTGCTTGTCACTGGGTGCGCTCGCTCTGTGCGTCGACTTTGCCGTGAGGGTAGCAAACTCCTCGTCGATGGAGATGCGCTTGAAGACAAGTGCAAATCTTGAGTTGACTGTAGGAATGAATCTTGTTCTTTGAAGGGCCGATGCGCACCAACACCAAGTGTTACGCTGGGAGAAGTGACATTGTTCACAGTTGAAATTGGTGTTTGTTACTTTTAACAAGATTTGGATCAATCGGGTATTTTGGAGAAGTGGAAAGCATACTTCGTTGCCACACGTGTCAAAACCCGATATTATATACACAAATGGCAAGAGCAAGAGAATGAGGCTCGGTCAAGTCGTTTAAAGTTTTGGCAGTTTGCGTGATTTGACTCTCTGTTGTGATTTGTTGATTCAAGAATTCCAACTTTGGTTTGACGGGGGGCTTTGAGGTCTAATTTGGGGTCCGCAAGATCTGTTAAATTCGCTCAAGAGATTGTTTCCTACAGTCTCAAAGCATCAATTAACGCCACGAGTAGGTTCCGGTGAGCTCGGGAAATGACTTAAAAGTGGTCGACATTGCGTGGGAGTTCCGATGTATTTGTCAGAATTCCCCTCGAGCGAGGAGAATGACTGCCACGACTAAGTCCCTAATTTTACTAGGAGTGAAAAAGAAGAAAATAGGTTGTTCGTGAGTTTTAGGACTCGTGTATGCCTATTGGCATAACAATACATCTACATCATAAACTAACGTCCCTCTGTTAAAGAAAATCAATTAAAAAAGACAGCGTTTAGAGTTCTCTGTGATGAATAACTTTGATTTCATGAGTAGCTATCACGGACAAAGGAGTCCGACTTCCACTTTCAAATTAGAAGTTTTTACAAACCCTAGCATCCTTCACTTCCCCTTCCTAAGAAAAAGATTTTCATTTTCAAAGAGAAACTAAGTTTAGAAATCAGACGTGTTATCAAAGTAGGTGCTATAGTTTTACAAGTTGACCAGCGCATCAGTGCTCATGACAAAACTTGGATGTAGCTGAACCATAGGGCGTCCGCTCTGGATGCCTTCTCTCAAAACTACCTTAATGACTTTATGTGATACATAGTGTACAAGGCTCAAGTGCTCAAGGTGACCCTTGGAGAGCTTAACGAATGGGCTTAAAGTGAATTCTGAGTGCCTCGTGGTCGACCCCTTGTGTTGAAAACTAAAGGCATGTTGGACTGGGTAACTTGATGGCCTTTAAGTAGTCTTGAGATAGACCCTCTTGGATGCTTCTAGCAGGGAGGTTGAAAGACGTTGCACAACCACCTTGGAGGTTACAAAACCACCTAGGTGGTTGAAAAACCCCCTGGGTGGCTGTATAACCCTCCAAGCCATCTGAAGGGTTTCTAGTGGGTCTATGGGTCACCATACTATCTTATGGATCACAAAGTACCTAGATGGCCACGTAGAATCAAAGGGTCACAAGATACTAGTGTGTGGAATTCTTCTCTTATGAGGACATGAACTTAAAACCAAACAAAATCAAACATTCATATTTTTTAGGCAATTTTAAGAAAGACCAAACCGGTAAAAACGACAAAATTCAACAGTTTTACCTTTGAAAACAATAACGTTGGAATTTTAAAATTTCAAGAACTTCAAGTACATTTGAAAAACAATATTGGTTCAAGATACCTCGAGTGGTATTTACATTTCAAATCCTTTTGATAGGCAATGAATGATTAAATTTGAACACAAAACTAAGTCAATATACCCTTTCTCAAAAACTTATTTCAGTCATCGCCGTCCATAAAAACACAAATCTATAAACACAAAAGGTAAGGAATCTTTTCATAAGATGAGGAATAGTCCAAATTCCATGAAAGAAGTAAGAAATGTGGATATTTGAATCATGAATTGAGAAAAAAAGAGAAACAATACTGTATTTATAGAAAGATTGTTTCTGAGATTGTTTCATGATGATGAAGAGGTGATATGGAGCCTGTGGCACAAACTGGTATAAGAAATCAGACAAAGATAATGTAGGTATTATATCTATATATATATATCTCTCTTTTTTTCAAGATTTTGTTGGATCTCACTCCTCCTTTGTGTAAAAGAATACAATCTCTAGGAAACATGCATGAATTTATCCAAAGAATTAATTGACTTACATAGAAGTAATGTCAGAAGCCCTTCGTGTATCTCTAGACAAAATGAATCATTTTGGGGAGAAAAGCGAGAAAGATAAAACATGATGAAGTCCAACCATGAAACCGTTCAAATAGTAGGATTGTATTGCATATGCATGAATATGGATATGTTGCTATGAAAAAAGGGAGCAGAATTCCATGTTTGAAATCATATGCAATATTGATATTGTGAAAGTGGTCTCACCTTTGTATTCATGGAATGAAATCATTCGTAAAAGACTTGCAAGAGTGTTGTGTAAGCTCGCATGGCTCTTCATAAGACCATCGTTTTTTTTTGCACAAGGATGCCTTATTGAATAATAGAGAGACACATTGCCATATATTTTTGGTAAAGATAAGGCAAAAACATAGCTTGTAATACATTTTCCACTTTTAACAACTAATGAAAGTTCATTTTGAAAAAAAAAGAAAAGAATTTCAGTGAGAATTATGTTTGATTATTAATACAAGAAATTCCAAACTCTGCATTCGATACAGAGGTTGTAATGTATCAACATTGGTAAGATCATAAATAAGACAAACAAACACAAGATGTATCATTAAATTGGAAAAAAAACGAAATTATCATGTAGAAGTGGTTTATCATGAAAAAAGGAATTAAAATCACTTATGCATGGTAAGAAGTCATCAATTTGACATGATAAATGAAGTTACTGCAATGATGACATGAATTGTTTTTGATAATGAGCATTCATTCTACAACAATCTGTAAGCACGTTTGAATAAATGGCGTAATGAGTTGTCCAAAGGATATTTACTGGTGAAAATAACCGTAAGAAGTCAGAGCCTTTGAAATGATTGCATGAATCAAGTTATGACTTCATATTCATCGAAAATGGTTGTGAGTAAAGTAAATTTTCTTAATGGAGATTGAATCATTTTAATTTTTCACATTATAATCATCTTAAGGGAACATTTTCACTAGCTATGATTCATTTTCATGCCGATTGTTTTTGTACTTTATGTGCGCTCTTCCTACGGTGCATCTCATTTTAAATGGCTTGGTAAACATGGATAAAAACTACGAATTTTTTTTCTGGGGGTTCATCTTCTCTTCCAATGATTTCCAAGATGGCAGAAAATAATAAGAAACAAAAATAAATTAGAAACAATTTAGAATGATTTTTTTTATCATCTGCTTTTGTGGTGAGAACGATTAGGTTGTCTTTGAAATAACTTCAGATGTTCGTTTCTTAAACTGAGAATGAATGTTTTCAAATTCGTTTCTTAAATTGAGTCCAAATTACATTCTTATTCAATTATCTTGAATTTTCTTCAATAATTTTTTAAAAAATGCATCTATACGTTTTTCATCACTGATAACATGTATTTTGATATGTGAATTCATCCATATCCCAAGATTTCTAACATGGCATTCTTGAGATGACATGATCATATAGGATTGATGGATGTGTTGACTGTTTTTAGAATCATGTTTAGTGCTATACTGAAGCTTCAAATATCTAACTTGTTTGTGATATTTGCTATTGAATATGGTTTGAAATTGAATTGGGATGAACTTTCATACTATTCTCTTTTATTATGGATATTGTGTGCACTCAATCTATGTGGAATACCAAGGTCTTATGATGTGTGAAGATTTGTCACCCTCATGAAGTATGTATGTACTTCATACAAAAGCAATTTGTTTTCATTTTCACAACATAAATATTTTGTGAATTTTTTTTTTGGAGTTATTGCTGATGAAAAAGTGTGTAGTGGCTTGGGAAGGAGAGGCCCAAGAGTGGGGAGGACGGTGGTGAGACCCGAGAGCAAGAGCTCTCTAGTTGAAGAGGGGGTGCAACAATTTGTCGTGGAGGCAGGTGGGAGCTCTCGAGAGCTGTGAGGGGCGGGACTTCTTGAGACCTGTGAGGGGCGGGGATCTCCACATCTGTGAGGGGCGGGGCTCTTGAGAGTTGTGAGGGGCGGGGCTCTCGAGGGTTGTGAGGAGAATTGGATAGAAGGAAAGATAACGGGAGAACATGGAAGGTAAAAAACAAAATACAATGTTTATAGGATGGAAAGAATGGAACGAGCGACCCACGTGGACCCCTATATGGTCGTGTGGCTTAGCTGGCCTGGTTTGCCAACCAACGTGGCAAACCATACCCAGGATGGGCAAGGCTCGCTAGGGCAAGCAGCGAGTGAGCAAACAGCAAGCGCAATCTGTGTCCCATCCTATGTCACGTGAGGGACTAGTACACAAGTGGGCTAGAGTATGTCTCTGAAGTGTAAGACTAGAATAGGTATGCCAAGAATGTTTGATTATATAACACGATAGCAGAAGCAAGGGTAGGCGGTGCAAGGGGAATGTTTGAACACCATACTACAAGCGGCACGAGGATGAAGAGGTATCCAAGAAACGCAAAGCACACCTCTCTAGGACAAAGAGAAGCTGCGCAATGGAGGCACTCGTCACACACCAACTAGGGGCACCACATGGAGCACCCGCGCAGGTGCACACTACTAGGAGCATCCCACCAAGGTAGTCCCCAGAAGCACATTGCCATCATCAACGGGCCAAAACTAGTGAGCTAGAAATGCTCCTTGCGGAGCGCCACACAAGAAGCACCACGCAAGGAACACCCCAGTAGAGGCGCTCCACCAGAAGGAAGTTTTCGAAAGCACCCAACCTGCAGCACCAACCCTGGAGCAATCTTCTGAAAGCGTCTCATTATGGAGCGACCCACGAGAAGCACTTCTCCAGTAGAACCCATCCAAAAGGACCCTCCCGGAAGCACCCTGCTAGAAGCAACCCACTAGAAAATTGGACAGAACCACTAGCATCCAAGAAGCTATGGCAATTTGCCGACGAGCGGAGTCCACCGACTTAGCAACGTGCGTCCATGAGATGAGGCGCTACGTCGAGAGGGTCACGGAATTGCACACAACCAAGCAGGGACACATAGCAAAACAAGGGGAAAAAAGAGAGAAGGGGGTGGGGCGGAAGAACAACACAAAGACATGGGCAGGAACAAGGGAGTGAGGTGCGCCGGCGGTGAGGTAGGCCTGTGGAAAAAAACTATGCACAACATAAGGAGAGGGGAGATGCAAAATGGTATGAGACAATCATGAAGAAGAGGACTAGTCAGCCCTGGCAAGCGGTAAGACATGGGGGTAGGACAGGGGGAGGGAGGGGGATCAGTCGGCCGAGGGAGGAGTGCGAAGATTGGCCTCGGCAATGCTACAGGCAAAAGCAGGCTGGTGAAGGGCCTTAATGAGGAAGTCAGTAAGCTGAAACTCTATGGAGGTAAATAGCAGATAGACATCGCCAGCAGCAATGATATCGCATACGTAGTGGTGCGTGACATTGATGAGCTTTGTACGACAGTGAAGTGCACCTACATTCCTCGCGAGAGCTAGATCGCTCTCACTTTCAGTGAACAAGGGCACAAGTTGCGTGGGGAGTTTGAACTCGCCAAGGAGACGGCAGATCCACACAGCCTCAGCGGCGGCACTACCCACGGCCATGTCCTCAGCCTCCCCCAAGCTGGGAGCGACGCAACCGTGCTTTTTGCTTCGCTAGAAAATGGTAGCGGCACCGAGAGGGAAGAGATATCCACAATAACTCCGAGCGTCCGCATCGCTGAAAGAATCACTGTCAACGTAGCCCTCAAGACGCGGCACGCTTGACATGGCTAGAAAGGCGAGGCCAATTTACGCACACTGAATGATGTAGCAGCATGCAAATGGGCCATGCGGGGCTCCAGAGATATTTTGCGAAGAAAATTCACCTCACAGGCAATGTCCAGATGAGTAGTGTCGGAGAGATACTTGAGAGCCTCGTGGATGGACTGAAAGGTGACGGCAGAGTTGGACTCGCCGGACGCGGTGTTGTGGGTGACATGGACGGCGACCTGGGTACCTGGCGGCATGGGGGAAGAGGGAGTGGGAAGAGGCCATGACAGGTCAACGATAGAGGAGAAACGGTCGGTGAGAGTAAGGACATTACACTCATGGTGTACAAGGAGATAGCCAAGAAGACGCTTGAGTTGCATCCTGAGAAACATGGTCGCGAGGCTGAGGTTCTTCAGACCGTATGCCGAGGAGAGGAGGCTTTTGGCCTCGGCAATTGCAAGGGAGCACGGCGAAGTGATGAGGAAGTCGTCGACATACACCAGAATGAAGGTAGGCATTACAAGCTTGCCACGGATGAATAGGGCAGGGTCGGACTCGTTGGGGCGGAAGCCCCCATGGACAAGTGTGGAATTGTGCGCCTTATTCTAGCATTAAGGGGACTGGTAGAGACCGTATAGTGCACAACGGAGGCGGCACACCTTTGCCGAGCCATCGGAAAAGCCAGGAAGCTAAACCATGTAGAGCTCCTCATGTAGGCAGCCATGGTGAAAAGCGTTGTTGATGTCAATTTAGTAAAGCTCCCACTGGAAGGAAGCGGCCACACAGATGACGACGTGACTCATGGTGAAACAACCGACCGAAGGGTAGGTATCGTCAAAGTCAATGCCAGGGATGTGAGAGTACCCCTTGGTGGTGATGCTAGTCTTGTACCGATTGAGCGCACCGGTAGCAATGAACTTCCGGCAGAGAACCCACTTGGCCTTGATCGCCGTGCGACAACGAGGGAGGTTAGCGAGCCTCAGAATGTCGTGGTCAGAAAGCGTAGTGAGCTCGACTGGACACACCGCGCGCCAAGCGACAGCATCATAACGGCAAAGGGCCTCAGCGAGTGTGAGAGGGTCGAAGTCAGTAGCGCGCGAGTGGGAAGAGACTAGGGGTGGCGGAGATGAGAGCAAGTGTGCGAGAAACAGTGGCGGAAGCGTTGACAAACTTGTGGTCTGTGTAGGCATCCACTGCATGGCGTAACTCGAGGTGAAGGAAATGACAACCGTGAGCGTGACCGCGGTGAAAGGTATACGCACAGAGGGAG
>SZWC01010916.1:33334-48531 GCA_023375785.1 Penium margaritaceum
GGACAACACGTCCGGTGGCGCAATCAGTGATGGAAATGAGACTGAGTGTATAAGTGGTAAAGAACCGCAAGAGTCGAGTGCTGGGATAGAAAGGAGAGAGAAGTCGAGGGCAGAGACATAAAGAACGGAGGACAAGGACAAGTCACCGGGGAGGACATCAAGAAGATAGTGCCAACATCGAGAACAGCCGCGGGTGCATCATCACCGGTGAAGATAGCTATGATGGCAGAGACAGGACTGAATGACGTGAAGATCTCACGGATAGGGCACATGTGATCCGTGGCAGCTCTGTTGATGAAACAAGACAGGAAGACTGCGCGCTCGGTGCCGCAAAGAAGGCAGTAGGTAGTCATGCCTTGAGCTAAGCTAGCGGACACAAAGGGTGACAAGGAGAAAGGAGGAGATAGTGGAGAAGAGGAAAGTGTGGCAAAGCAATCAAATGAGGGGGACATACTGGCAGGAGGTGGACCACCAAGAACACCCTCCGCAAGAACGCGACGAATCAAAGCGACAATAGCATCCTCATTGAGGGGAGGGACAATAGCAGCAAGAGGTGCGGATTAGATGGGTGGGGCAAGAGGACTTGCACATGGTGTGCGACCACCGTAAGCGGCAAGAAGAGGGGGCACAGGGAGTGGTGCAGGTAGAATACAAAAGGCACGACCTCGCATTAGAGCACGCTAGTGACCGATCCCCTCATGAAGGTCAGGAACCGGGGGCAAGGCACAGGCATCATGACAATGACCCATAGCATCACAGTTCTAGTAGATGGGCGGGTGACCACCACCACCGCCAGTGGGGGCTCGGATTGCAAGAGCATAGGCAATAGCAGGAGGCGAAAGAATGACAAGAAGAGCGTTAGGAAGAAAGGGCTCGTTAAGAGCGGCAGCTGGCTGGGATGTAGTCTCGAACACGCGGAGACCATCAAAGATAGCTTGGCACACAGCACCAAGCGTCTGATAGGCGTAAAACAAGGTCAGGGCAAGAGGGAAGGAAGTAAGAGCGCCAGAGAAAGCAAGAGTGAGCCCAGTAACGACAAAAGTCACGAACGCTTGGTCCATAAGGGCGGCTCCCGAAGTAAGCAACTCGCTCTGAAGAAGCTCAGCGCAGCCCAAGGAGGCCTCAAGAGATTCGTCGTGATGACGACATAGAGCGCGAAGGTTACCTAACAGGGAGGCATTCAAGTGAAGAGAGTAAGAAGAGTACAGCGCGAGAAGGGAGGTCTAGGCCTCGCAAGTGCGAGCATGAAGAGCGCGGCTGGGAGCAAAGCGATCAAGCTGGCAAAGATCAACGGTGGTTGCAGCAGAGTATAGAAGGTGAAGGGCAAGGGGTGCATGGTCAGGGTGCATGAGAGGGAGGGTAGGAGGGGGGTCGCAGTGCTCCCACAGACCGTGCATGTGCACCCACGAAACAAAACGAGTGGACCATTCGGTGAAAGGTGTACCAACAACGTGGCTGGGAGCGGAGGTGAGAGGCATTTGTGACGCGGGTGGGCAAAGCCCAAGGCTGACAAGCTGTGCAACGGCAAGTGTCACGGCGTCAAGACGAGCCTCAGTGGAGGCAAGTGTAGTAAGAGAGTCACTGGCAGGAGCCTCACTAGCGGGAGTAGTATCTATGGTGGGAACACCAATTCCAAGAGCAAGGACGCCGACGACGGTAGTGGCAACGCCAGTAGTACCAACACCACCTACGACATCGTCAGCGGCTACAGCACCGCGCACCGCAAGTACACCATGGGCTACCGCAATACCACTAGAAAGACCAAAAGAGATGGTGCCACCACATACTCCAGCCGCAGCGACACCAACAATATCACCCAAAGCAGCGAAGGCACCAGCACTGCCACCGCCAGCGGCAGCAGCACCTCCCAGGTGGGCACCACCACAGGGGGTCACCACGCCACCCAAAGCGAAGGCGCCGCCCACCCCTGCAGGGCCACGGTCTACGTCGGCGTGGGGAGGTTGGGCCACAAGCCCACCAAGTGGAGGCGAGGAGAGGGATTAGTGGAGAATTGGATGGGCTGCAAGGGCATTGACAATGGATGTAAAGAGGAGAACGTGGGGATCACAAGGAAGGGCTGGCTACCAGGGAGGGGGTGGAGGGGGAGGAGCCTGCAGGGTAGCATGAGTAGAAGTGACAGCCGCAGTCGTAGCGGACCTAGGGGAGAGAGAGGCGGACTCATTGGCAAGGCCAGAGCCGCCAGATGCGGGGGGAATGGGGGCATGAGAATAGGCATCGACAAACTATGCGTCATCTAGAGTGGCCTTGGCAGCAGTCCCAACTGCTAGGGCACCGGGGAGACCGAGGTCAGGCATGGCACTACATAAAGTAAGACACGGAAGGACAGAGGCAAGGAATAGATGTCTACAGGAGGTTCGAGACGTGAGCGGAGATGAGGGACTAACCATGGTGTGTAGTGTGTGTTTAGGGGTGTGAGTTAGAGGGGGATGGGGAGAGAAAGCGGAAATGAAAGAGAGAGAGAGAGATGTGTGAGAGGCCAAGGGCGCCAACCAGCAGGTAAGACACACAAAGCACAAAGCAGGAGGAGAGAATCAAGGGGCAAAACATGAGGAGATAGGGAGACACGACCAAGCACACACAACAGAGGGGCAGAACGTGAGCGACAACAGCAAGAAAGAGAAAAATGAAAATGGAGGCTTGAATGGGAGGGGAGGGGCAATGGAGAGGGACCAAAAAAGAGAGCGAAGGGTGAGAAAGAGAAAAAAACAGTGATAGGGTCAACAAAGATAGTGATAGAGAGAGAGGGAAGGAGTAAGAGAGTCGAGAGCAAGATGGGGAGAGAAAGATAGGAACAAGGAAAGGGCGGAGGAGAAGGGGGACAGGAGAGCGGCAGGAGAGGAGCACGGGAGGAGGAAGCATAGGTGGGCACAACAAAGGAAGGGGCGTGGGTGGGGGAAGGAAAGGGGTGGCAAGGCAAGCAGGAGCGCGACAACAATAGAGAGATTGAGAGCGATAGAGAGAGAGAATGAGAGGGAGCGAGAGTGCAGAGAGCAAGAGAGAAGCACAAGGACAAGGAAAGGGCAGAGAGAGCATACAAGGATAAGAGAAGGGACACAGGAGGGAGGACAGAGGAAGGAGACGTCAAGGGTAGGGCAAGAAGAAGGCTGAGAGAGGGAGGAGAAAGAGTTTTCCTAAGGAAGCAGGAGGGGTAGACAAGGAGAGAGCAAAAAGACAAGCACACACACACACACACACACACACACACACACACACACACGCATAAATGAGCCGAAGGAAGACCCGAACAAAGCAGACAAGGTGGAAACCAACAAGGGTAGGCAAGACACCAAGCAAGAAGAAGGGTGGGTGGGAAGAAGAAAGAAGGTTTTTAAGGAAGCAACGCGGACACGAGCCGCCACGAGCACTCACGAGGTGTGGAAAAAGGACGCATGCGAGGCGTAAAGACACAAGGGTGAGGAACACTTAAGACAAAGATATGGATGAGAAGGAAGAAAAAAGGAACGAGCTCACCGAAGGTCGGAGACGTAGTCAACAGAGAGTAGACAAGACCCCACACTAGAGATGCGCGGCAGACCAATGGGCACAGAGGTCAAGGGGCAGAACGCGGATAAGACAAACGACAAACACCAGATTGGAGAGGGCGAGGGAACACAAAAGGTAGTGTTGAGAGAAAATGAAGAAGGCGGGGATAAGAGTGGAATAGGAAGGGAGGAAGAGGGTGAAAGAGAAAGGTAGAGTGGGAATTTTAGTGGGGGGGGGAAGAGAGGGATGGTGGAGGTGGGTGAAAAGGAAAAATGAGAAGGTAGGAAGAGGATACACTAGGGGAAAGGAGGGGAGGGAGTAGGCAAGATTGGGAAAAGGAGATGGGAGGAGAAGAGAGAGAAAAGGAGAAGAAAAAGGAACAAGAAAGACTGGATCAAAAAAGGAAGAAGAAAGAGTGGATCTTGCTAGTGGTATTGCGGGAGCCGGTGGTGTAGTTGCGGTGCGCGATGCTATAACCGCTGACGGTTTCGCAGGTGGTGTTGCTTCTGTTGTCGTTGCCACTACCGTCAACGGTGTCGTTGTTGCTAGAGTTGGTGTTCCTTCTAAAGGTACTGCTACCGTTAGCGAGGCTGCTTCCAGTGAATCTTATGCTGCCCTTGCCCTCATCAAGGCTCGTGTTGCTGCTATGACACTTGCCATTGCTCAGCTTGTCAGCCTTGGCCTTTGTCCACCCGCCTCACAGATGCCTCTCACCTCTGCCCCCAGCCACGCTCCTGGTACACCTTTCAGCGAGTGGTCCACTCGTTTTGTCTCGTGGGCGCACATGCACGGTCTGTGGGAGCACTACGACCCCACTCCTTCCCTCCCTCATACGCACCCTGACCGTGCGCCCCTTGCTTTTCACCTTCTATACTCCGCTGCTCCCACTGTCGCTCTCTGCTAGCCTGATTGCTTTGCTCTCAGCTCCGCTCTTCTTGCTTTCCCTTACGCAGCCACGACTTCCCTTCTTGCGCTGTACTCCTCTGACTCGCTTCACTCGGCTGCCTCCTTATTAGTTGACCTTTGCGCTCTTCCTTGATGTCACGACAAGTTTCATAGAACCTACTTGGGCTGTGTTGAGCTTCTGTAGAGTGAGCTGCTTACTGCAAAAGCCGCCCTTATAGACCAAGCGTTCTTGACTTCTGTCATGGCTGGCCTCGGTCCTGCTGTCTGTGACGCTCTTGCTTCCTTCCCTCTTGACCTGACCTTGTATTACGCCTATCAGACGCTTGGTGCTGTATGGCCCGCTCTACTTGATGGTCTCCGTGTGTTCCAGACTGCGTCCTAGCCAGGTGTCGCTCTTGTCAAGCCCATCCTTCCTTATGCTCTTCTTGGCATTCTTTTGCCTCTTGCTATTGCTTATTCTCTTACAATCGGAGCCCCCACTGTCGGCGGTGGTGATCGTCCGCGCATCTGTTGGAAATGTGAAGCTATGGGTCATCGTCATGAGGCCTATGCCTTGCCCCCGGTTTCAAACCTCCGTGAGCAGATCGCTCACCAGCGTGCTCTTCTACATGGCCGTGCCTTCGGTATTCCACGTGCACCACTCCACAGGCCCACTCCTCTCGCCGCATCCGGCGGCCCCGCACCATGTTTTGGTCCTCTCGTTCCACCCATCAGCCCCACACCTCTTGCCGCTGTTACCCCTCCCCTCATTGAGGACGCCATTGTCGCTTTGATTCGTCGCGTTCTTGGGAAGGGTGTTCTTGGTGGTCCAGCGCCTACTAGTTTGTCCCCCTTGTTTGGTTGCTTCGCGACTCTTGCCTCTTCTCTACTATCTCCTCCTTTGTCCCCGTTGCCCTTTGTGTCCGGTGGTTTAGCTCACGACTCCCTACTAGCTTGTTTTTGGTACCAAGTGCGTCATCTCCCTGTTTTGGGTCGTGAAAAAGGCAGTTGGATCACATGTTCCCTGTTTGTGAGATCTTCACGTCATTTAGTCTTGTCTCTTCCATCACATCCGTCTTCACTGGTGACGATGTACCCTTGCTTGTTCTTGTTGTTGACATTGTTTGCATGACTTCCCTCGTCGATGACTTGTCCTTGTCCTCTGTTCTTTATTTCCCTGTCCCCAACTTCTCTCTCCTGTCTCTCCAAGTGCTTGACTCCTACGGGTTCTCTACCACTTATTTGCTCACACTTTGTCCTTCGCGGTTTCCAACTACCTTGCGAGGGCCTCTGTTAGGCTCTTGGCACCCACTCTGTCTCAGCCCATGCGAGCAAGGCTTTTGCGCTTGTTGCTCTCTCTCGCTCTGCCCACTTGCATCTCCTTCACCGTCGCCTTTGTCATCTTCGGGCTCTCGCTGTCATTTCTCTCATTTGCGCACTCTGGGCTGATGGGTTGTCGGATACGTTGTTTTGTGCCCTATGCACAGTTGGGTGCACCTTTTTTGCTGTCGATAAGATGAATTGTCTCTCTTTTCCATCCTCCCCCTCACGCGCGTTTGGTCCCCTCCAGCTGGTCCATGTCAATGTCCTTGGTTCTCTTCGAGACGAGTCTCTTGCTGAGCATTATACATAAGTTTTTAAGCTGATTGACAACTACTCTCACTTTACATGGGTCTGTTTTCTTTGCTTGAAGAGCAACGTTGCGGCAACCATCCAATCATGGTACGCATCTGCTCATTGCCCAAGTCGTCATCAACTCCTCCACTTTCACTCTGATCGTGGTGGCAAGTTTCTCGGCAACAATGAGGCCTTTTTTCTTTCGTAAGGGTGTTGTTCATGAGTGTTTTGCCCCTTATTCTCCTGAGTAGAATGGGGTTGAAGAGCGCTCAAACTGTACCCTCATGGAGGGTGTCCGTACCATGATGGCTGAGGCTATTTCTTGACCGTGGTCAGAGGTTCTGGTTTAAGGTTGGTCGATACCTTACCTAGGTGTGGAAACGGATTTTTCATGGCCCTCTTGCCCCCGACACTACTCCATTCGAGCTATTATTTCGTCACAACGCAGACCCCAGCCAAGCTCTGGTATGGGGCTTTATGGACACCATCCATATTACCCTTCCCTCTTGGTCTGGCAAGCTGAATCCCCTTATTCGTCTCTGTATTACGCCCAACATTGTTCCTTGCTCCTAGGCGCATCGGTTTTGGGATCATGTCTTGCATTGCATCGTCGACTTGTGTCATGCTCTTTTTATGAGCAGCAGACATAGAGTGCATTTTGTGCGGACCATACCCCCCCCTTCTGACCTTCGCTATTGCTCATTCCACCGATGGCCTTGTTTGTGCCAAGTCCCCGCCGTCTCTCGCGCCTCCTCTCGCGTCTTGTGACCTCATTTTTCCCTCCCCTTTTCACCCAATTTTCCTTCCTACGACGACCGTTGCTCTTCCTCCCCTGCCTCATTCATCTCTCCCCTTGTCCGCCTTGTCCACCCAACCTCATGTTACCCCCCTCCCCATCCCTTTGGTCTCGTCTCCTCCCGTCCCGCCCCCTTCTGCCTCTTCTGCCTCGCCTCTTGTCTCATCTCTGCTCGCCCCCAACGTCGTGTCCTTGGTGCCATTGTCCCTGTCACCCTCCTCCATGCTCCTTGTGCCTTATGCACCTTTCCCCTTGCCTTCGACGCCTCCCTCATGCGTCTCCTATGTCTCCCCTTCCCCCCTTACCTCCGTCCCATCTTTGTGGCGGCCTGCCATCCGCCTCTCTCCTTTTTGCATTCTCGTCCTCAGTAGTTTTTTTTCCCCCGGGTCCCCACCTCTTCCTTCGTCTCTTCCCCTTTTTGTAATGGCCGCTCAGACACTTGGCTCCCCTCATGCACCCGTCCCCCCCGCTGTTCTGACCATGTCCTCCTTTCCATTGAGGACATCCCCGAGGATTGTGCTCTGCCTCCTCCTCACTCAAGTGCTTCTCTCGTTGGCTTCCTTCCTCCCACCCTTCTTCCATCCCGTTTGTTGTCCCCGGTTGTCTCACCTTTCCCATGTTCCCCACTTGTGTATCCGTACCTCAACGTCCTTGCCAGCAAGACTCTTCCCCCCCTCCCCACCCTCTCCCTGAACCCTTCCCTCCCTCTACCTCTCCTCCTCTGTCCTCCCCTTGCCCACATGCCCTTACACTGTTACTGTCGCCACGTACCTCTGTCTGCACGTTCTCCTTGATGCACGACCATGCTACGTGGGCTTGACCTCAAGTTGTCCCCTGCCTCCTCCCCCTGGCACCTTTGCTCTCGCTCTCTCCTCTCCCCTTTCCCCTCCCATCCCCCCCCACCTTCCCCTCCCCCCTCACATCCTCTCCTTCCTGCTCACCTAGTGTTGGCCACTACCCCTCCCCCCGTCCCNTGTATCTTCTCACACACGCTCCCACACTGTTTTTGCTCTCGCTTGCCTTGCCACCCCTTTCCTTCATGCACCCCTGCCTCCTTCTCTATTGTGCCCACGTGGGCTTCCTCCTCCCGTGCTCCTCCCCTGCGGCTCCCCTACCCCCCTCCTCCTCCTCCCCTCTTGCCTCCACCTCCTCCCTCTTTCGCCCCCACTCCACCCACATCTGCCTCCGCCCCCTCCTCTCCCGTCTTTTCTGTTCTCGCAATCTCTCTCCCTTATCCTCCCCTTGTCTCACTCACCACCCCTTCTGCCCTGCCCCTCGGCCCAGCCTCGTGCTTTGTCTCCTCCCCATCTCCGGAATCCTTGTCCCGCACCCTTCATTCGTACACCTGTCACTCGGGATACGCTCATGGTTTTCATTTCCTTCACCGCAAGTTCCACCAAGCACTGGATGCCTGCACTGACCACCAATTTGTTAACATTCCCACCACTATTGCTTGCGCACTTGCTATCATCTCCGCCCCTCTCACACGGCCTCTTGCCACTTGCGGGCTGCTAACTCCAAACCTCTCACGTTTGCCGAGGCCTCTCATTCTGACGCCGCCGCTTGACGCGCAATGTGTGTAGCCAAGCTCACTACACTTTCGAACCATGGCATTCTGGAGCTCGCTGAGCTACCTCTTAGTCACATTGCAATCAAGGCCAAGTTGGCTCTCCGAAGGAAGTTCACGGCTACTGATGCGCTTGATCGGTATAAGGTTCACCTTAGCACCAAGCGGTGCTCCCAAATCTCTGGCGTTGACTTCAACGACACCTGCGGTCCGGTTGGTCATTTCACCACGAGTCGCGTTATCATCTAAATGGCTGCTTCCTTCAAGTGGGAGCTTTAACAAATGGACGTCAACAACGCTTTTCTCCATGACCGCCTACATGAGGAGTTGTACATGATTCAGCTTCTTGGCTTTTCTGATGGCTCCGCGAAGGTGTGCCTCCTCCATCGTGCCTTGTACGGTCTTCTTTTGTTTTCTCAATGCCGGAACGAGGAGCTGGCCTCCACTCTTATCCATGGCGGCTTCCGCCCTAGCCAGTCCGATCCTTCCCTTTTCATCGGCGACACACCTATGGTGCCTACCTTCAATGCCGTGTATGTTGACGACTTGCTTATCACCTCGCTGTCCTCCTGTGCGATCGTGAAGGCAAAGAGCTTCCTCTCCTTGGAGTATCATATGAAAGACCTTAGGCTCGCGATCATGTTTCTCAGGATGCAGCTCTAGCATCTTCCTGGTTATCTCCTTTTACATCAGGAGTGCTATGTTGTTACTCTCGCCAAACATTTCTCCTCTATCATCAACATGTCACAATCTCTCCCCGCTGCCTCTTCCCCCATACCGCCAAGTATCTAGATCGCCCTTTGTGTCACCCAAGAAACTACGTTTGGCAAGTCCGAGTATAGCGTCTCCTTTCAGTCCATCATTGGGGCCCTCACGTACCTCGTTGGCACCACCTATCTGGACATTGCCCGTGCGGTGAATGTTCTTGTTGAGTACACTTGGGACCCTTGCAAGGCCCACCTACATTCATTTACAAATGTCCTTTGCTATGTCATTGGGTTTGACGGACTGGCCTCGCCTTTCCGGCCGTGGCAGGCGTAACACGTCTTGGAGCTACATGGATAATGATTACGCTCGCGATGCTGACGCTTGGTGTCGAAGTGGCTTCATCTTCCCTCTTGATGCCACTGCCTATTCCTTGGGTATCGGTAAGTATGGTTGCATTTCTCGTAGCACGGGGAAGGCTGAGTACATGGCATTGGGTAGCGCCGCCATTGAGGCTGTGTAGCTGCAGCGTCTCCTTGGCGAGTTCCGTCTCCCCACGCTACTTTAGCCCCTACACACTAATAGTGAGAGTGGTCTGGCCATCACCAAGAACGCAGGTGCACTTGACCGTCGTACAGAGCACATCAATGTCAAGCACCACTAAGTACACGATTTTTTCAGTGCTGGCAATGTTTGTCTGCGATTCATCTCCGTAGAGTTTCAGCCTGCCAACTTCCTCACTAAGGCGCTTCACCGGCTCGCTTTTGCCTCTGGCATTGCCGCGGTCGGTATATGCACCCCTTTCTTGGCTGACTCATGCCCCTTCCTCCCTTTGCCCTACCCCCATCTCATGCTGATTCCCAGGTCTATGTGTTCATCTTCTCGATGACTATCTCATGCCATGGTGCATCTCCCCTCTCACTACGCTATGTGCAAGTTGTTTTCCACTAGCCTACCTTGCCGCCGTTTTGCCCCGCTCCCTGGTCCCTGCCCATGCCTCTGTGTTGTTCTCTTGCCCCCTCCCTTTTTTCTCTTGCCCCTTGCTTTGCTCTGTGCCCCTGCTCGGTGGTGCGTAGGTTTGTGACCCTCTCATCGCGATGCCTTGTCTAAAGGATGCGCATCGCTGGGTTGGTGAACTACACTCGTGGGCACATAGCTGCAACTGCTTAGGCGCTTGTGGCACTGTCTGTGCTTCTTGCCAGGTGCTGCTGGCATGGTGCTTCAGAATGGGTGCTCTTGCAATAGTGCTTCTCTTGGGTTGCTCCTGGCTACGATGCTTTGAGACGATTGCTTCAGGATTAGTGATGCTTGTGGGGTGCTTCTAGAGGAGTCCTTGCAATCGAGCGCTTCTACGAGGGTGTTCCTAGCGTGGTGCTTCCTGGGTGGCGCTCTGGTATGGAGCGCTTCTAGCTTGCTGCTTGTGGCAGTAGTGCTGATGGTGGTGCGCTTCTATGGAGCGCTGTCGGTGGGATGCTCCTTGCACTATGCACCTGTGTGGGTGCTCCAAGTGGTGCTCCTAGTTGGTGTGTAGCCAGTGCCTCCATTACACACCTTCTCTTCATTCTAGCGATGCGTGCTTTGTCTAACCTGGCTGTCTCTTTTTCCTTGTGCTCTTGTAGTATGGTGTTCAAGAATTTTGCCTGCACTGCCTTCCCGTGCTTTCGTTATCGTGTTAAAGTAGCAAACGTCGTTAGCATGCCTAGTTTAGACTTGCACTTGTGGGACATATTCTAGCCTACTTTTTTACTTGTCCCTCATGCGACGTAGGTTGTGACGCGGGTTGCGCTCGTTGATTGCTCACTCGCTGCTTGTCTTAGTGAGCCTTCCTTTACATGGGTATGGTTGGCCACGTTGGGTGGCAAACCACTCAAGCTGTGCCACACGATCCGATAGGGATACGCGTGGGTTGCTTGTTCCACTCTCTTGTTTCAAACAAACTATTGTAATTGTTTATGCCTCGATCCCCTCCCACTATCGCCCCTTGATCCACCCCTCCTCAGTGCGCTCAAGAGCCCCGCCCCTCACAGCTCTCGAGAGCCCCACCCCTCACAGCTCTCGAGAGCTCTCGCCCGCCTCCACGACTAAGAGTCGTGCCCCCTCATAAAAGCCGAGAGCTTTCACTCTCGGTTCTCTCTCCTCGTTTTCCCCTCTCTCGGGCCTCTCCCCCCCAGGCTTCTTCACCTCTTTTTCAATATTTCTAGGTGCATTTGAGAGTCCAAATAGTATAATGATGAAGTTGATGTGCTCATGAAAGGTGTGGATAACCATCTTTTTCAGATCATCATGATGTATGCAAATTGGATGGGAACCATAGTGTGTGCATGTTTGGCAAAACGTTTCACCACATGAAATGAGTGAACAAATTGAAAACCTTATGGAAGTAGATAACTATTCTTCATAATAATGACGCTTAAAACATGGTAATTCAAACATAGTCACGTCTTGCATTTTGATTCATAACTTATACATGTTATACAACTTGACATGGATGGCCTTATGAACCCATGATTGAGCATTTCATCATTTTTATCTTGTTTTTATCTTGCGTGTTGTCCCTCATTTGATCATTCTCGCCCTTTGTATGTACAATTAATAGCTCAAGTTCTGATTTTTTGAATTGTGAATTGTGGAAGTAACTGTTGAATACGTTTTACGGATAACACCCTTTCAAAATCCCCTAGTAAGTTATGTAAACTAAGTTTTGTCAAGTAAAGGCTTGTCAATCTTCCATCGTTAATGTTTTACCATCTAATTGCATTGTTTTCATCTTGTGGGTTCCACAAAAAATAGCTACAAATGTGCTTCAAGTTGCAAATAAATGTTTGCCGAAACAAATGATACTTGTTTTTGAAATGAATATTGTTTGGTTCATTTTGTCATTGTTGCTTCCTTAAACCATCGTTGGGTTGTGGGTTTCTTGATTAGATATCACTGCGTGCAAAGGCTTCAAACAAATTTGAAAACAAAGATATCATTCAAAATTTGTGTTTTCGAACAAGACTAGTTTTTCTCACAATGCGTTCCTTTTTATACTCACAATACTTGCATTGGTTTCTTATCCACATACCCCTTGTCAAACTTAGAACTAAAAGGAACAAAAACCATTGACAATGTGACCGGCTTAGATGAAAGATGGATTTGTGAAAGTATTTGAAATTCCACAAGAGTTTTGAAAGAGGCTTAGTTATTCCCTTACCTAGTTTCTAAACTCCTCCTTCGGCCTATGCCTACACCTTATGATAGTCATACAAAATATTGAATGGCTTTTTGAAACCCTCCATTATCATTCATCGTGTTGGTGTCCATTTCTCCCTCCATTGAATGTGAGGTTTTAGTAATCTTTGATTGCACTATGTCATCGTATTGAATATGGTCTTGATATGGTTTCTTGTTGGAAACCAGTATGCAAGTGTTCTAGCTAACATTGTGGATGTGATTAGTTAACTTGATTTTGGGTTATGGGTAGGCCGCAATGCAAAACATGGTGAATTCTTGGCGGATTTTGTGCTTTTGGTCACTTTGTATTGGAAACAAAACTTACTCTGGATAAGGTATGTACAGGTATTGATTTCATAAAAAATGTTTTTTTCCACACTAGAATAATGACAGGAATCATGGCTTGTACCCTACATCAGACTTGTTATGTAGATCTCTAAAACAGGAGTGTATCACCAGCATGAAGTTTATCTTGTTTTTTTTTTGTAAAATGAGAAAGTTTTGCCGTGTCATTGATTTTCTTTAGTGATGTTACATTGGGAGCAGTATACGAGTGGTCGTGCAAGCCATTGATCCAGATTTTCCAGGAATTATATCGTTTTTATTGTTGTTATATTAGATCTAGTATATCAAGTTATGTTACTCACAAACGAGACCATGAGGCCAAATTTTGTTTTGATGTTTTTAAACTCGAGTAGCACTCAACTACCCATACAACTCTTTAGCCTCATCCAAACCGTGGGGCTGGCTTGGAATTTTCTTGTTTGATTTGTTGTTGGCTCAAGGGCTTGAAATTTCTATCAGTACCAACTTCTTATCGTATGCGACTATTTGGAAGCTCTTGCACGACCACGATGAATCGTTGGAGCACATTGGTGTTTAGGCTCATGCAGTTTAAAAACCTTCGAAAAATATTTTCAAGAATGTGAAAGAGTCATTTGGTGCCTCTTATTGTGCTAGGTCTCTTCTTAGTGGGCAGGAGTGGAGGTGAAGAGTTTGTTGTGCTTGAGGGGTTTGTCATCGAGCTGGCTGATGAGATCTTTCGTGTTGTGGATTTGGAATGGAAACTTGCTTCTCTTGTCTAGTTAACTTGGAGAGCATTTTTGGTTGTGTTTCAATGATTCTACATTAGTGTAATCTTTGGCTTCTTGTTGTTTGATTTTGCTTTATGCATTATCGTAGTCATGAGGGCTGTGAAGTGTTGTCGGTGTAGATGAGTTGAAGACTCGTGCAAGGTTTTTTCATTGGTGGTAAAGTGTTAAATGAAGCTTGACGTGCGTTGCACTCTGATGCCAAGTGTTCAGCTGAGACAAACGTTTACAGTTGAAATGGGTTAGGCGTGGAGTTGAAGATGATTGGAGGATTCGGGACGGTAGGATCTTTTGTACTTTGTGAGAAGTGTAATTTGATGACATGTGTTGAAGATATCGAGCATGTACGTGCAAAAGTGAGAAAAATTGAGGAGTATTCTTGGTCTTGAGTGCCCAAGTCGAGCGACTCAAGAGACAGAGCATCGTGAGTGGTTGTTGTAATTAACTCTGTGAAGAAGTCACCAAACTGAGAGAGTATGATGGCTTCGTTTTGTGAGATTCTATTATTTTGTTGAATTTTGGCCAAATCCTACGAAAGTATCAACACAGTTTGTGATATTTGTGTCGACCATTCTTGAAAGTGGGATAATTTGTCAGATCCGTTGTGAAGAGATTATTTGAGGTTCTGGCAGGCGGCCAAATCCTTGAGGTGGACGTGTTCTGCTATATTTCAGTATTTTACATTTTGTCGAATCTGAAATCCCCGTAGTCACTTATCATTTGCCGTCCTCTCTCTATTTTGCTCTTGAACCGCCCTTGCCCTCGCCCCGGATGCCCGTGATTGCCGTCGTCACATCTTCAGGTGCCGACAATCATGTTCCGATTAGAGTTCCTGCTGTCTGTAAGGTTTTCTGGTTCTTCCTGCTCCGAAAATCGATTTGGTCTGCTGTTTGGGCTGACATCGTATTGCACGCGGTACTGCGAAACTGCTCCAGCTGCTGTCGGATTTGTTAAATGATGTGGCGATAGGATGACAAAACCTTATCGGATTTGTTAAATGATGTTGCGGTAGGATGACAAACTCGAGCATTCTCGAGTCGATCTGACGCTGCGTCTCGGAAGACCTCACCATCCTTTGCTTTTCGCGACGGTTACAGGATGACAAAACCTTATTGAGATCGGCTGTCGAGGCAAGCTTCAGGGATGTAGGGATTCAACCTTAACTTCATCGGGTTTCTCGGTCGTGCTTCTGACCGAACCCATGTTTTGTGAACAATCTCTCTTCAATGATGAAATGACGTCCTCCGTGCCTTCGCGAACGGTGTGCGATGGGCCCAATGTCTCAGGGTGTCGCGCCTACACCCTCCACTCCCCCTCTCACGAGAGCGGGTGAGCACAGAACGTTGCAGCATTTTTCGCCGGGCCGTCTCCCTCGCCGCCAAGAAAACCCAACCTCGCCCTCGTCCGGGACGAGTTGCCCCCAGTCCGCCGCGCACTGCCTTCACCTCGGATCGATCGGCACCAATAACTCGACTGATGGGAAGGCGGCAACCCTTCGCTTCGTCCTTAGCCCCCTCGTCTTGCCGCTGCCGCGGGTCTAGGGAGCGCCGCACGGCGTGCAATGTCGCACTTTCGAAAGCCAATTCGATGCGACTCGCGAGCCGTTCGGCGCGCGCGCGCGCACGAGTCGTAGACCTCCTCTGCTGACGTGAGCAGTCCAGCACAGCGCCGCTGCTGTGTGACGCCGCAGTGCTGTGCTGTCCCAGCGGCTGCCAACAGCTGCTACCATTATGGGTTTCGAACACTTCTTTTGTGGGAAACCCTTAGATCGCAGTCCTCCTCCAGGAACTGCGAGGCTGCGACGGGGTCGGAGACG
>SZWC01010917.1:11914-31914 GCA_023375785.1 Penium margaritaceum
CGGTTACCTTAGGCGGCACGGTTGCCTTAAGCGGTACGGTTGCCTTTGGGTTGGCAACCGTGCTCGCGGCGGCGGCTCCCAAACCTTGGAGTCCGCCAAGGACGTGTGGTGAGCACGTCACCACCTTGCCCTTGTTGGCCTTAGACGGTCCGGCACTTGCCATCTGGTCGCTTGTGCAACTAGCACGTGAAGATTGTTATGAGGATCACCCCACAACGTTCTGGAGGAATCGCCTCCCACAAACTCCTTACTCTCACGATCGGTGAGGCAATTGTAAATTCAATTTCTATTTTCCTAGGCCGCCATGTCGGCACAAGGTCGTGGTTTTTAGAACTAGACTTCCTAAGCCGTGACTCACGGCGATTGGCAAGCACTAGTACCTAGGAAAGTAGAAATTTACAATACAAAGAATTGACAAGAAGTGTGAGTACCGCTCAGAAAGCTAGGACAAACAATAGGAGAGGAATTACACAATTCCTAGCAATTCCTCCAATCCTTCTTCTAGCTTCTTGTCTTCTTCCTGTCTTCTTGTCTTCCTTGGCCTCCTCTTGAGTCTTCTTTGCGCGTCTTGCGCCCTTTGACGGCTTCCTTCTTGAGCCAGCGGCATTGGGGGAGCCGCCAAAAGTCCCCAAGTTGTCACCCTCCTTCTTTTTAGGGTGCTCTCAGGTCGTGAGAGTCCCTAATCTTGGGGAGGGATGCTGTCCCAATTTTTGGATGAAGGAGGTTTGAAGGAGCCTTGAAAATGAGGAGGATTTTTTGGTTTTAGAGGTGGGAACTCCCCAACCCGCCCCACAAAAATCCTCCTAGCCCCCTGGAAGTGTGAAGAGGCTGGAAGGAAGTGGCTCCAACAAGTAGGATTTTTTTCCAGCTCTACAACACACTTTACGATGCTTCAATCCGTGAAGTATTGATGCCGTAATCCTTTCTGGCGTTTCTGTTGCTGCTTGCAGCTGTCGGCGGCGTTTTATCTATGTCGTAGCCGCCGTTTCCGTCGAACCCTTGGTCGCGAGGGTTGTCTCGCTCTGAGAACCACTGTAACGGGCTGAGTCTCCAGCTCCTACTCTGAAGTCGTTGTCGGAGTTCGCAGAATGGTGTTCTCAGTCCGCGTCATGGGTTTACCCCCTTCGCAAGACTGAGGGGTAATCGTCATCAACGACCCAGAGCAGGGAGACTCGAATATTTCGAGTCTCCGGAGGCCCATTTCCGTTTTTAACCAATACCCTGCTTTTGGGACCCAAACCGGGGGTTCTTACCTCGAACTCGTTTATTCGCACCAGTTATTTCGTTCGTTTTATGTCGAAGTTCGTCGTAAACGAACTTCGATTCATATTTTGTCGTTCTGGCGCGAAATCGTCGCGTGCGAGGCACGCTGACGATTTCGCGCCAGCGACTTTCACCTCACCCTCGCTCCCCCTATCCCTTGTCCTCTCTTGCTCGTTTGCAAGGAGGGCGAGGGGGGGGGGCGAGGGCACGAGGCCACGAGGCCTCGCCCTCGAGGCCCTCGTGGCCTCTCAGCCGCCGATCGGGCGAAGGCCGCGATCGGCGGCTGGTGGCTGGCCGGCCGGTGGCCGGCCGTTCACTTGGCCGGCCGCCGGCTGTCCAGCCGGCCGGCAGCGAGCTGGCCGGCGGCCAGCGAAGTGCTGGCCGCCGGCCAGCCCTCGCTGACGCGAGGGGTGGTGCGCAACCACCCCTCACTTCAGCGAGGTGGGAGGGCCGAACCGGCCCTCCCGCTACAGGTAGTTAGTCGACCCTCTCTCAAAGCTTACAACCACCTCTCAGAAAATGCAAGAAGATACTTAACGTTTGAAAAGCGTTAAGTGTCGAGACGAGTATGATTATGCAAGTCGTGCTAGCTCGATCCATTTGGCATCTGATCCATTTGTAAGGTGCTTCTCCGACAATTGTACATTGTCATCCAATAAACTTTGACACATGAGAGCATCTCATCCTGTTTCTCCTCAAACTTCATCATGATGCAGTCATACAACTGCATGCAAGGATTTACAGTTAGGATTTCTTTTAGATCCTTGATGAAATCGTTCTAGGAATTGGTACTGTGAGAAGTATCATGGCCGAGCGTAGGGAGGGGAAGGATACATGTCATATCCTGATGGGATTCTTTGTAAAACAACAACACTCTCAGTAGAAATATCCTCAAGCTCTTCAAAGGCTCACCCCTACATAGCCTTTGAAGCGGGGGGACTGCCACAGTGGTGTCTTACCTAAACCACTTTATAGAACATTTTCTTTTTAGGGTCGCTTCCTGGCATAGACATCTGTAAAACATTATCCTTGAGTATAGAAACCATGCGTAGCGTTCGGAAGGATGGCTCTGATGGTGCTGATGATCCACATTTGGTGTTTCGACACAAGGACTAGCTTGTGCGAGTCAGCATTTGGAAATACCTCAGCAAATGCATCCCAAAAACCAGCCCAGTGTCTTCTTTCTCTCCGTTCTTTCCACAAGAAAAGGATATGGAAAGGGTCTGACCACTTACATCAATGGTGAAGCAGCTTAGCACAACCTTCTCCCATAATGTCTTTGTGTGAGCTCCACCTACTGTGAGACATGGCCTACACACCCTTAATACATCTCCGCATCCATTGGTAGGAAAGAAAGTGCCTTTACATCTTGTTTTCTCTGCCTCTCCCATAGTCTTCTCCCACAATGCATAGTGCCCAGTCTGATTGGTTGACTCCAACCTTACAGTGAACTATACATACCTATGGAATGCATCACAACTGAATTTCAAATCATCCCAAAATCATCACGTGCCTTTCACATATTTTGTTGCTGAACCTTGATGCCTGCTTCACTACGGAGAATCTCGATGAGAGCATTTTGCTTTTTCTCCATCCGAGTCTCCATGGTCTTATCCAACTTCCTCGATAACTACTTTACCCTCCTTGGTGTGTGTGTGTGTGTGTGTGTGTGAGAGAGAGAGAGAGAGAGAGAGAGAGAGAGAGAGAGAGAGAGAGAGAGAGAGAGAGAGAGAGAGAAAGGGAAAGAGAGAGAGGGAGTAAGGTACGAGAGGAACTAGAAAATCCCGAGCGCAAAATCATTGGACGTGTCTTGCCCGCGATGATTTTGCCCTGTTATGGAAAAAACTAAGCTTGAGTTTGTTTCGTGCGAACTTTGAGTTTCGTTTACAAAAGAATTGTGTAAGTTACGAGTTCAAGATAATAGCCTTCTTGTTTGGGACCTAGAACAACGGGCTTCCGAAGACTTGAAATATCCAAGTCTCGATGCACCGGTTGTTGATGACAATTACCCACAAGAGTGGCATCTAGGAGGAAATCCCTTGACTGAGCTAAGGATGCCATTATGCAAACTGCAATGACGACCTCAGTGCAGGAGCTAGAGACACAACATCTTATAGTGGATTTCAGAGCAAGACGACCCTTGAGACTAAGTGTGCGACGATTTGAGTGGCTATTGCAGATATAACATGCCGTCGGTAGCTGCAACAATAACATAAATGCTAGAAGGGAGTACAACCTTCAAACTCAAATGTTTTAAGTGTCGTAGACTGTGTGAAGTATCTTTTGAGGAGCTCCTTTTGATTCTTCCACCTCACTTTAGTTTCTCTCCTTCACAAGGGACCTACACGGTTCTTTGTTGGATGGGGGTCGAATTTCCCTTCCCTAAATCACCATTTTCTACTCCTTTCAAGATTCTCCCCTTCCTCCTTCAACCAAAAATGGGAGCATGGTCCTTCTCCAAGACCAGAGACTCTCACGGTATGAGAACATTCCAAAAAGAGGCCTCTCCATCGATGTGGACACAAAAAGAAAAGCCTTCAAGGATGTACAAGGCGCGTTGAGAAAAGGCACGAGGCGGCCAAGGAGGGCTTGAAGAAAAAGAGAAGACAGGAGGGATGTGGGAGGAGTATGAGAGGTTGGAAACTCCATTGTAGAGTTGCCACCCTCTCTCTCTCTCTCTCTCTCTCTCTCTCTCTCTCTCCCCTCTTTACTCTATGAGTAGTGCTCAACTTCCTTGATTTTCTTGTACTATTGTCTTAGTTTCTATTCTTCTATGTTTGGTCGGTTGCCTAGTGCCATGAGTCACGGCTTAGGAACCTAGCTTGTATCTACGTGCTTTTGTTGACTGTGACAGCATAGAAAAAAAAGGTATTGTTCTATCACATAGGTTTTCCGACCGTAGCAGCCTAGGAAAGAGTAAGTTCTTACCACGTGGTTGTGTCTTATGCAACAACCTAGAAAAGATAGAAACACATGTTATGATTGTCTCATCGAACGTGAGAGCAAGGATACCACAGGAGGCAACACCTCCTCAGGGTTGTGGGATGACCATTACAACGGTCTTCACGTGCTAGTTACATAGTCGACAAAATGGCAAGTGCTCGACCGTCCAAGACCAACGAGGGCAAGGTGGTGACGACCACACCACACGCCCTCGACAGACTCAAAATCCTGGGAGCGGCCATAGCGAGTATGGTTGCCAAGCAAACAGCAACTGTACCGCCAAAGGCAATCTGCGCTAATGCTGGCGACCCCGAGAAGCATGTGGAAGCTGAAATTTTTCTCAATGAGCTCGTCGTCGTGCATGTGGGCGACAATCATGCAACAGAGGACGTGCTCAAAGAGGACCATACAAGTGTGGACCCGAACGTAGAGTACGGGGTCGATAATGACAAAGGTGAAAAGATCACGATCATCGCCATTGTCATGTGGCATACTCAAGCCAATCGCTTGAGAGGGACAAGACACCCATCCGGTAAGTTGTCAAAAGCAACATAGGCGTCCAAAGCAATCACGCGGGAGTTTCTTGTAAGCAGAAGCTAAACAATGTCACGGCAAAGGTAATTCACGATGACCACCAGAGGCTTGCTGAGGGGGCTGTCGGGGCGACGGGGCGATTCAAGATCAGCATCAACAATGGAGGTGTAACACCACCTGGTGGAGTGGGGGTGGAGTCCCCTTCCTACGATGTGGCTGTGATGGTGTAGATCCACGGCCAATGAGCATCATCACAACCACCAGCTTCTTTCAAAAAGTGGGACTCCTTAGAGTCATGTACGCAAACCGTACTTTCTAGTAGTAGATACTGATACATCATCACTGCGAGGGCTTTAAGGCTATCGCCAACGCTATGATGACAGTAGAGTTGAAGTTCACGGTCATCAACCCACTGGTCCACATCAGGCAGAGCATCACGAATCCAGACCATAATTGCCAGCTGTAGTGTCTGGATGCTCATGAGGTAACTCGCTGATGTAATGCCCTAGACAAGGCATTGCAAAGGGTGACCCATCAACACTTGAGGCACTCGTGCGTAGATGTTGATGCCACCGCTAGTGGCAGAGAGGATTTTCCTACCTCGATGACATCGGGGCCGGACATGAACACGTCCTTCCTTTATAATGAGGGCACCTTCCTAAAGGGCGTGAAGCTGACCGACTGGCTAAATTGTATGGAGCACGTCTTATGTGTCCACAAGGCTCCACTCTACCAGTGGGGTGACCTTGCCATGATGCGACTTGAAGACAAGCTCTTCAAGTATGTGGGCAAGGAGTGGGACACGTAGTGATAAAAAACAGAATGGTAGCCCATGCTGTGGAAGGCTCTTTGCACTCTCATGTGAGAAAAGTACACCGACCGCAAGGAGACGCAGCACACTTCCATAAGATCATGGATTTCATGCAGTTGGATAGCTTGCTCAAAGCCTACTTGATTGAGTTCACCGTGCTCGTGGTGGAAGTCAAAAGCGTCATCGAGAGCGATGGGACCTAGACCTTCAAGTACCCAAGGTGCTTGTTGCTGGAATACTTGCGCGATGGTCTTGCCAACAAGAAGCTAAAGGACAAGACCACCACAATGTTAACACGCTAGGCTTAGATGAGCTAGAGGGTATTGCGCAACAACATGAGTGAAGTGTATTTGATGAACCCGAAGTACTACTTGGATGTACAATCAAACGCGCATACACAATGAGGTTGTGGCATGCGCATGGACGCTGTGGGGCTAGAGGGATAGCGAGGCAACATGGCATGGTTAAGGGGAAGTAGCCAGCAAATCCCTTAGTCAAGAACATTGGTGGACACAAGACCCCCAATGACAAGAGCGGTCGCAAAAATGACTAGCTGGAGGTAAGGCGTGAGAGTCGTAACACGGCCTTCCGTAAATGCATTTTCCACAACTGTATGTAGCTTTGCCACTTTAGGATACGGTGCTATGAGGCTACTGGTGGTGGCCAAGAGGTTGTAGCGTTGGCCGCATTCGCAACACCTTGTGGAGATGGTGCTAAAGGAGGCTGCGGACAGGGCCACGGTCGCGACAGTGGGCCCGGCCATAGAAACGGACATGGTCGTGGTGGGGGTATTCTGCACCCTTGAGTGTCATTACTGGAGATCTTTGAAGGGTAAAACTAGACAAGAGGTGTGGGTTCATCTTTTTACATCATGATGATAAGCAGTTTTCATTTTGACAACTTCAAAACTCTCTGTTGTTTTCTCTCCTTTTGTTGAAGCTCATTCTACACTTGCTGACCGACATTTTCGACTAAACCTTGCATCTCCAGACGAGATGCATGATGGAACATTCCTAGTGGTAGCGACTCCAACCACTAAACAAGAGTTGTGTGATACAATGATTGAAGCAAATACCCTCAAAGCGATGAGGTCAATCTTGTTCTATGTACCTTAAATGGACAACTTTGACCCAGTCAAATTTGAGGATTGAAAGGTGATGGCCATATTCACATGTGACCACAAGATGTGGATCTGAGTGGGTGAATCATTGGAGTTACAACACCCGCCATATGGATTCCCTGTGTATCACAAACTTGACTTGCTGTCATCAGGCCCGCTCACTCAGAAGAGCGGAGGCAACATGATGACGTAATCCAAAGGAAACCTACCTGGTACTCTTTCATGTATGTTGGCTGACACTAGAGGGGATGCCTCCTTTATTAGAAATTGCTTTACTCGACTTGTGGGCCTAAAGTATGAGCCATTGAATGGTGCAGTTGGCTTTGGTGACGACCGTACGGCACCGGTGATTGATGCCTCTAAAGCAAACATTTGTATTCAAGGGTACACAGAGAGTGTCACGTTGAAGGTACTCAACCTTCTTCACCCATTTGACATGGTGCTAGGCGATCCCTGGCTCTACAACAACAAGGTTGTAGGAATTTGAATCAATGTTTGATCCTTCATAAGGGAGAGAATAGTTTTATGTTGATTCCAAGAACACAATTTTAACCGAACAGACGGAAGGTCCATGCGAGCTTGTCCACAATGCGGGTCAAGAAACATATTCAATAAGGCTGTTGATACGCCTAGGTTCAACAACAAAAAATGGAAGAAAAATTGAAGGAAGACACCCCACAAGAGATCAAATATCTCTTTGTGGAGTTCTCGGATGTATTCTAAGACCCACCTGCTAAGATTCCACCAGAACAGCATGTGAGCCACATGATGCTGCTGCAACCGGAGGCAACTCCTCTGTTCATACCCATGTATCACCCCACTCCACCAGAAAGGTAAGAGACCGAACACTAAGTTTAAAGAGTTCCTTGGGAAATGGTGGATCGAGCCGAGTAGCTTGCCGTATCGTGTGCCTATCCTTTTTGTCACAAGAAAGGCAATGATTTATGCATGTGGTTGGACTACCGGGTACTAAACAAGCTGACGGTGAAAAATAGACTCTCCTTATCGTGGATTAAGGACCCGTTTGACAAACTCCAAAGTACAAAAAAAATCTTCCTTTAGTGTTTCTCAAGGGTACCATCAAACCTGCATCACGGAAGATGATGTGTCCAAAAGAATATTGTGGACACACATGAGAAACAATCTATTATCGGTTTTGTACTTTGGGATAACGAACTTCCCGAAAACCTTTCAAGGAGAAATGAGCCAAAAGTTCACCAAGCAACTTGGTGAGTTTGTCTTGGTTTACCTGGATGACAACTTTGTTTTCTCAAAATTGACGGAGGAGTACATAGAACATCTGTGCAAAGTCCTCGCAATTCTTTGGGAACAGAAGTTCTATGCGAAAGTGAACAATATTGTTTTGTTCAAGCTGGGATCAAATATCTTGGACACATACAAGGACGGTATTTGTGTGAACCCACGACACGTTAAAGCCATGGTCGCTTAGTTGTGCATAGAAAACATTCGGCAAATTTGTTCTTTCTTTGGTCTTGCAAACTACTTTTGATGGTTTATGCAAGGATATTCGACTCTGGTAGCTTTGCAAACCAGGCTCATGCAAAAATGCGTGTATTGGCAATGAACAACTCACTACAAGAATACTTTTCTCAGGGTCAGAGAGCTTTCATCCACAAAATCCACCTTACTTATTCAGAATCCATCACAACGGCGGGAGGTGTGATGTCATGCGTTGGTAGTGGGACTAGGAGCAGGCCTCATGTGGTATGGTCACTCCATCGCGTATGAGGGTCAGAAGCTCATCCTTGCAAAGATACGGTGTACATTTGGGATCAAGATCTGCTCGTGGTTGTACACACTTTTAAGATGTGTTGTTTTTGTCTCGAAGACACTAAAGGGGGAGTGTCGGTTGTGACCAAACACAACCCATTCGTATTTCTTAAAATGTAATTGAACGTGTCAAGACGATAGGAGAATTTGAACAAAAACTTGAGCCGATTCTTGTTCAAAGGGGAATTTTGGCCAGGATGTATCAATGTGGCCAATCCACTAAATCAATAGCCTGAAGAAGTTAAGGCGATCACAGAGGTTGGTGGGTATTCTATGGCCATTACGATAGCTGTAGTACAAGCACTTGACCTTTCTACATCTTTGCAGAAACCACCTTGATAGATTATCCACTACAACGGTTTTAAAAACCGGATCCGGATGGGATCCATGTAGATTTTATGTTCTAAGATACTCATAATCTAGGCAAGAAAGGATTGGTTGAGACCGCAAGAATCTTCTGGCAAGGAGTACAAGTTGTTGTGCAAGACTTGAGAGGTCTTCAAGCAAAAACAATCTCCCTATTCTAAGACTTACCGGTTGTAGGTGGGATCTCAAACGATCGGACATGGTACAATCTTCTAACAACAGCCTGGATGGAGTGTCGATGTTAGTAAGTATTGCATCAAATGCAACCCATGTCTTAGGAACAAGGCTAGTAACAAAAGTATCGTAGAATCTTCTAACAACTTCCCATCCCAAGGACTCCATTGGAGTGCATTAGCATGGAATCTTCTCCTATCTTGTAGACAGGACCCGTAGCCACGATGCAATACTAGTGGTTGTGGATCTTCTTACGAACATGAATAAATTCATTCCTATAACCACTGATATGAATGTAGAGGAGAACGATGGTCTCTTCTTTGAGGGTGTTTTGAAGTACCACTGTTTGCCGTTGCGCATTATCACTGATAAAAAAAGAAAACTTATAAGTAAGTTCTAGCGAAGAATACATGAGTACCTTGGAAACGAGTCTCAAATATCCATAGTATTCCACCCTCTAACTGATGGACAAATAGAGCACATGAATTTTACTTTGGAGGAGATTCGCATGTTTGTGGACCTCGCCATGGATGACTAGGAAACATTCCTAGTACAGGCAAACTTTGAAGCAGATAACTTGGTGAAAAATTCCACTCAGACAATATCGTTCCGTGTTGAGCAGTTGTCCGCATCTAGTGTACCCTCTTCATTGGTTAAGAGTAGGAGTACTAAAGGACACATCCCTTTTGCTCAAGCCTTTATTGAGCATACCAACTCCTAATTAGAGGAGGGAAAGGTTCATGTTGAAGTCGCTCGACAACGACAAAAGGCATATGCGGACAAAAGTCAGAGTGAGTTCTCATTTGACATTAATGACTATGTGATACCAAGCACTACGAACCTTTGCTTGAAGTTACCAGGGACATGAAAACGTCTATCAAAGTGTATTGGGCCGTTTCCCATTATTGCACGTATCGGGCCAGTGGCATACCGATTGCTGCTTCTACCAAGTATGAAGATACATGACATGGTTCATGTGAGCCTGCTGGCTCCTTTAAGGATAGAAAGATTCGTCCAGCCAGTAGCTTCAATTCTTGCTGCCAACAGTGAATAGGAGATCCTTTTTCTTCTCCAGCACCGAGAGCATATGCTCCGGTCGTGAGTTGTTAGGTAACACTTTGTTCATTTGGCTGATTATGGACCTGAACATAACTCATGGATGTGCAAATCTCAATTGCCCATGGGTGGGGTCAACGAGTACTAGAGCGAGCTAACAGCTTGTACATATTGACGAGTGGTTGGAGACAACACTTGAACGTAGCAATAGTGAACAAAACTCCCACTGGCCGGCATACATGGACTGCGATCACAAGAGGTTGGGGACATCCAACATGGTTATCACGCGGATGCTCCAGCCTAAAAAGGGGAAGTTGCTAGCCGTGCTGACCGATTGGCTGCAACTAAGGTCAAAGTGAGGTGTACCTTTTTGTGACTAAGTGGTCATTGAAAGCATTGTTTTCATTTCAAAATTTTGACGACTCACTACTGGAAACTCCTACTTGTTGGTCATTAGCCCGGGCGGTTCATCATTAGTGGGGAGGAATGCAACGAGAGGGTCACTTTGGCCCTCCGTTATTGCAGTTGTGAGGGGTGGTTGGACACCACCCCTTGCCACCGCGAGGGCTGGCCGAAGGCCAGTCCACTTGGCCGTCATTTAGCTGGCTGCCAACCCGCTTTGGACAGCGGCCGGACAGGTGACCTGCCGGCCATCGATCAACCACCTGGTGGTCGTCGATCGAGCTGGTCTCTCTAACTGTGGCAAGGAGGCGGCAAGGCATAGAGAGCATAAGCGTATGGCCTCAATCCTTTGTCCTCGCGCTCTCCTCCCTGCCTCCTCAAGTGAGCGAGGTAAAGATACATATATCTACATGTATGTATATACATAGGGAAAGAGAGATAGAGAGAGAGAGAGAGAGAGAGAGAGAGAGAGAGAGAGAGAGAGAGAGAGAGAGAGAGAGAGAGGAGGGAATGAGGTACAAGAGAAAACAGAAGTACGAGCGCAAAATGGCTGAACATATCTTGCACTTGACACTTTCACGATGTTGTGTAAAATAAAACTCGATTATGTTTCGTACATTGAGTGTTGTTCACAAAGAAACTCGTACGAATTCACAGTTAAGAGGTAATACCCCCCTCATTTGGGACCCAAAATGAGGGGGCAACGTAAAAATGAATGGGCCTCCAGATTCTTGAAGTATTTAAGTCTTCTTGAACGTATCGTTGATGAGGATTGCCCACAAGGCTGACGTGGAGGAAAAAAACATTTAAGCGAGCTTTAGGTACCATTATGTAAACCTTGACAATCACCTCAGTGTAGGAGCTCAAGAGACCACATGTTATAGTAGAGATCCTCCTTTGCACATGTGCGTTGTTTCAAATTGTGTGATGTACCAATGACATGCGTCCTTGTCAAGGTAAGTCGAGACACAATACGTTCATCCATTAGCTTCTTGTTGCTTGTAATGGACTTCATAGCAAGTGCTATTAGATCTTCATGCAAGGTTAAAGAGTTGAAAACAAACTGAAAGAAAAGCACCCATAATGAAGTGAAAGAGTCGTAACATGATGAGTGTCTGAACAGATTATACACTATGTAGGTTAGCGTCCATGTTCTGGATTTTTCATATGACATAAGCCTTCGTCTTGAAGCTAGTACCAAAATGGAGCTTTTGGACGTTCGATAGTACTAGAGGGTCAGATTGCTTCACACATCATGCATGTTGACGTGATCTCCAATCAGTCCAGTTACCTCTACCTACCTCATCATTAAGTAATTCCACTTCCTTCCTCCCTCGTATTCCTGCATCACTTCCTCCTCCCCTCCTCACCTTCCTCTTCCCCCTCTTTCTCCTTCGCCTTCTCATCCTCTCCTTCCTCCTATGCTTCCTCTTCCTCATCCTCCTCTCCCTCCATTTCCTCATCTTCCTCCTCCTTCTCCTCCTCCTCTTCCTCCTCCTCCTCCACTTCTAATTGCATCCTCTTCCTATTGTATTTCTCCCCTTTTTTGCTGAACCTCATGGTTTGAGGCTTTTCTGCCACCATGTGTTGACGCCACACAAGAGTTCAGAGGACCAATCAATTCTATGATATGATGAGAAAACATGGAAAGGAAAGGTGTAACTTTTGGATGAGAAGGGGGAGGAAGAGAAGGACAAAGAGAGGATGAGTTGGATGAAGACAAGAAAATCTTCGACAATTTTAAAGTTGATAGAGGTGAAAGCATGGAAAAGAAAGAGAAGGTTATTCATGAAGAAAAAACCATTGTTGAAGAGGGGAGGAGTACTAGAGGAGGAGGGTAGATGGAAAGGAGGGTAGGAGGAAGGGTGAGGAAAAAGGAGAGGTGAAGGACGTGAGTTAAAAAAGAGTGGAGGATGTGGAGGAAAGGATGAAAACAATGATGATGATAAACACAAAGATGACGTTCACGATGTCCATGACATAGAAAAAATCAACAAGGATGAAAATGAAGAGGAGGAGGGGGAGAAGAACAATACGGGCTGTGGAGAGGACATGAAGAGGAGAAGGAGAGGAGGAATTCATTTGTAATGATGTGAACAACAAATAAGGGAAGATCAGTGATGCTCACAATGTTGATGACATCAATAAGAATGAGAATGAGGAAGAGGAGGAGGATAAGCAAAATGACAAGGAGGAAAGGAGGAATATGAATAAGGAACTAAAGGGGAGGAGGAGGAGGAGGAGAGGAAGGAGCAGGAGGGGGTGGATGATCGAATAAAAGGTTGTAAGAAGTATAAAGAACTGGCGGACAAGGCGGAGGAGGTGGCAGACAAGGGAGAGGAGGACTTCAACGATGATGAGACCGAGAAACAATTAGGAGAAGGTAAAGGAGGAGGACAAGAGGATGAGGAGGAGGAGAAGGAGGAGAATCAAGCAAACTAGGCGGAGGCAAACTAGGTGGAGAAGGAGGAGGAAGAGGACAACTATAAGGAGGATGCCGAGGAATAGTGAAAGGAGGAATAAGAGGAGGAGGAGGAAAAGAGGCGGAGGAGGAGGAAAAAATGGATTAGGAGTAGGAGGTGGACAAGGAGGAGGAGGAGGAAGAGGAGGAGGAGGACGAGGAAGAGGAGGAGGAGGAATAAGAGGGAAGAGGAAAAGGGAAGATCACTTTGGATGTGATCTTGTAGAGCGTTGGTAGTTTGCAGTAGATGTAAGAGGAATACAATGTGTTTGTGTGTGTGTGTGTGTGTGTGTGTGTGTGTGAGAGAGAGAGAGAGAGAGAGAGAGAGAGAGATGGGAGAGGAGGGTGAGAGAAGAAAAAGACATACTTGATTTTGCTCATGAGATAAAGAAAAGGCAAGTCATAGATGATGCAAGTTGCATTTTAAATTTGGTAAGTGGCGTAGCTGGTATAGGTGGGCCTCCGTTACACCGGCCGTAGATTTGAATATTGTCTTGAGTTTTGGGGTTTGGTCCATGTAGCAAAGATGTCCTTTAGGAGGTACATGTTTGGCAGGTTGGTGCTTAACATATTCCTATACAGCTTTCGTAGTTGTCTTTTCGTGTTGCCTACTTGACGTAGGTCTTTGTCTCCATTTTCATGCTGAAATTTTCTCTTACAAACACTAAAATGGTACTTTTCAGTTCTTAGGAAAACGTGTTCGCGCGGTCTGGACGTGGTAATGTGCTTGCACCATTATGTCGTCAAAATTTAACTTGCACCTTTGTCGTTTTATGCTTGTAATGTTGCACCATCCACGCTAAAGTAAGAATATGCTACAAGATATGAATCATGCATCCACATGTGAGCATGATCGGGCTAACATCGCGAAGCTAACATGTGTCCCCAATGCACTTGCTGGCGATTTGGAAATTAGTCCCAACTCATCGAGAATTATAGTAGGTGCGAAAACATGGAAAAGGTTCACACGAACATAATCTTGTTGAAGGTTTGTGTATGCTGCAAGATGTAACTAATCAATGAGCATGGGTGAAACCGAACCTGGTATGATATGTTTTGTTTAGATGTTGTCGTCCACTTTCTTCGAAGTTTAACCAAAGTGTTGATTTATAGTAACAAAAGGACTTGATACCCCTAGCTCAAAAGAATTTGCATGATTTCACAAAATCTATCCTAGATTTACTAGGAAGGTAACAGATTGGACGGAATCCTTAGTCGACTAGGCCGAAACAACGATGCTTGAGGGTCTCTGACCCTTAAGCCATCCTTTCCAAGTGCCCACATGTCAATGACTCCCTCTTGAACCAAGTGGCACTGGCCATGCACTGCCTTCCTTTGGCTAGGAGTGAGCCGCCCTTCTCATCTTCGCATCAAAATCGAACTACGGCACTCTGCTACCAATTTATAAGATTTGACGGAGTCCTCAGTAGACTAGGCAAAAACTGCGGTCCTTGAATGTCTGCGATCCTCAAGCCATTCGGTCCAATTGCCAACAGGCCAGGGGTCCTTGCTTGAGCCACGTGGTGCCGGCTGCGCGCTACAGGCATCACAATGTTCCGAATTCAAAAGTCTGATTTTACTCATGAGATCCATGATTAAGACATATGTTGTAGGCTACGCACGGCAAGACGATCTATTTTCTTATCATAGGGGTCTCATGAGAAAAAACATCAACATGTAGAACAAAATCCAGCAGAATGCGAATTTATTAGTTGAGTGATGACAAATCTTTTCACAATGAGAGAAGATTACGTTTTGTAGAAGGAGGTGAAGAAATCATTTGTGCAGGCAATGAGTGTTTTCACATAGTAACGATGATGTTAGCTGGTTCAAATAACTATTTATAGGCTTTCAGTTTGAAATTTACACAAAACCCAAAGCTAGTATTATGTGTTCCAGGAAGCCCCTCTAGTCTAACATTGGTATTAAGCCGAGTTACACGTCGTTGAAAATAACGCCGCCACAAACTAATGACTTCAGGATAACTCAGTATGCTTCTTAGACCATCATAGTTTTATGGTCTGAAAGGAATTTCTGAATAATGAGCTGGGACTACTATTAGTTCTCATTCAAATGGCAAAGATTTTAGTGACGAAAGTGCATGATGTCAACGAAAGGCTACCACTTGGCTCAGAGAGGGAGTGAGAGAGTAATGTAAAAAATTTATTATGGTTCTTTATAAAATTTAATCAATTTTCTATTTGTCGCTTTTATTCTTCGATGTTACTTGAAGTTATAATGAAATTTGATGGGGCACTATGGCTCATTCTCTTTTCTTTGCCATGTTTTGTAGAAAGAGTCTTAAAAGAAAATGGCCTTGAAAATATTTCCCCTAGTTTCTATTTTGATGTAATCATGACAGTGACATGTATAAAATTGTGTGATTTAGGAGAAAATTATTTCTTTACATGAGTTAAGAAGAAAAATATATGTGAGGATATATGTTATAATATTTATGAAATATTATTTCTACCCAATATTTTCAATTACTACAGTCCCATGATGTCCATTAATTCTGTAGAAATCCGGAGATGGGCTCAGCTGTGAAGCATGTCTTGACTTTTCCAGTAACGTTACGAGAGTACTAAGAGTTTCAGGTCGATTGTGGCATGTTCGCATCTGTGTGGGGACCCGGCGCGAACTAGACGTCGTTGACATTCCCGAGGTTCGCACCGCGAGATCCCCCCCCCCCCCCCGGCCCTCCTGGCCTCCCCCCTCTCCCCCCGCGCCCCGGCGAGCCCCCGCCCTCCCCAGACTGGACAGCCCCACCCACCCCACCTCACCCCCTTCGTCCAGCCGCCAAGCTCCTCTCGCCGCCAATCGAACGGACGACCACCGCGGAAGACGTGTGCAGCCGACGGCAGCACGCATGCCTGCGCATGCGGCACCGTCGTCTCCCTGCCTCTCGTGTTCCCACTGATGTGATGTGTGTGAATGCAGCATGCTCACACATCTGAGGATGTCGGCACATCCGCGTGGACGTTTGCTGCGTGTGCGAGCAATGCTCGCTGAGCATGGTCCGAGCCTCGGACTCCCGAGGAGATTGACTGTATCATGCATGCATGCATGCGTTATGCGTGCCTCCGCGCTTTTTTTTTTGCACGCGTTCAGCAGACGCATCCAACCTAGGGCTTCTGGCGCTGCACGCGTAGTCGTGTGATGATGGCCGCCGTTACTGGCATCAAGACGCTTCGGCGGGGTTGGGGCTTTCGAGAAACCTCTTCCAGATGGATCTTCGCGTACACCGTCGACAGGTGGATGTTCCAACGTTGACGTCCGTCCAACGGAAGTCAACGTGGAGCGGGCGATTCGGTCGCGCGTTGGACCACCTTGTTGCTGGTGGTGGCACAAGTTTGATGCCGCCAGTGGTAACAGCCGTGCCAGTGGCACGGTGCCACCGATGGCACGACTAGCGCCCCTCCGCATCCGACTGAAGAACCAGGAGGGTTCACGCACGAGCGATGTGTCCCTTCGCGAGCTTCCTCGGTACTTCCTCGGCAGGCGACAACCCCAACAATGTCATCATCGGCTGCCCAGAAAACCGAAGCGCTCCCGACCACAGCGGACACTGAACATTGCAACCGCCGCAGGTGGCTCCGCGACATACCCAAGTACCGATTAGACGAAATCGTACCTATCGGCTCGCAACTCCTGCCGTCGGTGCTTCAAAAAGCTTCTCTATCGGCAATGGGTCCGCGGGAGCTGGTGCGGTACAGCCTTCAGAACTACGCGACGAGCATACAATGTAGTACAGTAGTTATGTTCAGTGTAATGTCCAGTCAACAGCTGCATAGCGTCAATTGATCTGCTGCCCAATCGCTCTCGGAGGAGGTGAAGGTGCAACGGTGGCACTCTCATTCGCTTTTGTTGAAGAGGCGCACCGCCCCTTTGGGCCTTGAGTAAGCAGTGCAGTTTTGCCCGCAGCACCAGGAGTCGAAAGCACAGTGGTTTTGATTGATCTGCACCCGTACCTGGCTCCTTCACCATGGCTGCTGCATCCTTGGCGTGCTGTGGTGCTGCTTTGGCACCAGCAGCAGAGCCAGCAGCTGCAGCAACGGCAGCTGTGAAAAAAGGCAGAACTCGGATAGTTCAGCGTCTTGGACGTGAGTCTTCTGAAAGAATCCTTTCAGGAGGGAGGTCAGTGACCTCCCTCAGAAGGAGAGCTGACCTGAGATCGGCCTTCCTTCTGCGGAGCAGCAGCTCGGAGTGGCCATTGGAAAGTCTGTCCCCATCGACCACAGCAGCTTCTGCAGCATCACCTGGCAGCGGCGGCAGCGGCACCGGCAGAGGCAGCAGCAATGGTCGCCATGTGAGTGGCAGCAGTAGCTGGAGGTTTTCCACGGGAGAGAGAAACCGTCTTGCAGAGTCTAAGAGGCTGTCTGAAGGGGCACAGGCCACCTCTCAGCTGGATTCCCATAGTGAAGACAAGATTGACTTTCCCCTCCAGCTGCATCCTCAGGCAAGGGAGGACAATGGACGGGCCGAGGTAGAGCAGCAGATATTCTCCTGGGACAAGCACTGGTACCCTGTGGCCCTGGTGGAAGATCTAGATCCGGAGGTCCCCACTCCCTTCACCCTTTTGGGCAAGAACATTGCCTTGTGGAGGGATAGAGAAGGGGTGTGGAGGGTTCATCGCGATCTCTGCCCCCACCGCCTTGCTCCCCTCTCTGAGGGGAGAATAGATGAGAGGACGGGGCACCTCCAGTGCTCCTACCATGGCTGGACCTTCCGCGGGGATGGGACAGGTTCAGGCATTCCCCAGGCGGAAGCTTCTGGGAAGGAGGCCAGGGCGGTGGAGAGCAAGAGGGCATGCGTAGCGGTGTACCCGGCAATGGTGTCGCAGGGTCTACTGTTTGTTTGGCCAAAGGAGGGGGACTGGGAGGGCGCCAAGGAGGTGGAGGTGCCCAAACTTCCGGCGGCTTTTGATGATAAGGCGCATTTCTCAACTGTGACCATTCAACGTGATCTGTTTTACGGCTACGACACGCTGATGGAGAACGTTGCAGATCCGTCTCACATCAACTTTGCGCACCATGGGGTGAGTAGCAGAGGAACTGGAGCGTTACTCCGGAAGAGGACTTGAGGGAGGGTTGTTGTGGCAAAGGAATTGAGGGAGGGTTGTTGTGGCAAAGGAATTGAGGGAGGGTTGTTGTGGCAAAGGAATTGAGGGAGGGTTGTTGTGGCAAAGGAATTGAGGGAGGGTTGCTGTGGCAAAGGAATTGAGGGAGAGGAATGGTCGCAGAGGAATGGTTCGGCCAACGATCAATTGTATTTGCTGCAGGCATTGGGGTGGGGATGATATGATGGCATGGAAATATGAAGGATGTAGGGGAAGGGACTGGGGGGTGCGGGACGATGGTGTTCTGGGGGCGCGAGTGAACAGAGGGTGGTGATTCAGGAAGCTTCACACATTCTCAAGGAAAGGAGATGGCCCAATGACATGGTGCAGGGTCCAGCTCATCACAACAGCCTCATGATATGCTGTTGTGCCTTTGTGTGACGTAGAACACAGTATTGGAAAATTCAGCATCGCTGTGGAAACCTGCGGAGAAATAGCAGCGTTGAGCATATTATGTGCTGGGCTTTGCTTTCACTCTCCGTGCATGATTGTCCCTATAGGCTCCAGCCAGACCAAACTGATTCGCAAGATCTGGTTGTTTGTGTGCAGCATGGCAAAGGTGGAATGCCACTGCTTGGTGGTGCTAGAGGTGGATGAATAAGCCTTGTTGTGTGGTTTTGCTTCTCTTTTTCTTTCCTTCTCTTACCTCCTCATACCCAAATGATTCTTTTTGTGATTCAAGGCTTGCAAGGACCGCATTCAACCCCTCCCATTCGTCATGGAATCCTCCAGAGTCTGGAGGATTCCATGTCTGGAGTCCAGACCTGTAAAATTCTAGGCCTACCCTGACACTGGCCCCCAAATCTTCTTACACATGATAGTACCCCGCACCTTCTTTCCTCTGACTTGCCCTGTCCTCCGAAAAGCAGCACTCGGAGCTCTGGATCTGCGGAGAAGAAGAATGTGGAATGTACCTTCAGTCTGGACGAATGCCTAACAATAATGAATTTCTCTGTTTTCCTTTTAACAGCTTTTTTGTATGCTCTCCGCCCTTCTTCCCTTGCAGGTCACAGGCCGAAGGGACCGGGCCCAGCCCCTCCCCTTTGTCATCGACTCCTCTGGGCCACAGGGCTTTGAAGCGTACGCCGACACCAACCCCTACATCTCCTCACAGTTCACCCCTGCACCTTCTTCTCCCGCCTCGACCTGTCCCCCGTTCTCCCCCTCCTCGGCAAGCAGAACTGGGAGCTCTGGATCTGCTCCTTCATCGTGCCCATGGCGCCCGGCCAGACCCGTTCCATTGTGTGCAGCGCGCGCAACTTTGCACGCCTCACCGTACCGGGCGACGAGTGGTGGCAGCTCTACCCCAGGTGGCTCGAACACCTCACCAGCAACAAGATCTACGACGGGGACATGATCGTGCTGCGGGGGCAGGAGACTGCCCTGCTGCGCCAGGCTGCTGCCGTCGCAGCGGCGCAGCAGGCTGTGTCTCCCATGTCCAACCAGGACGGCGGAGCTGAAGGAGGAGCAGCACCAGCAGCAGAAGTAGCAGGGGAGGGAGTGCCGCAGGTGCCGTCGTATGGGAGGCTGACCTTCACGCCTGCCGGGGCGGATCGGATGGTGCTGGAGTTCCGCAACTGGCTCCGTAAGTACGGAGGCGGAAGCCCGGCTTGGGACCATTCTGTGTTTGCCAGTGCATCTGTTGGCATAGCAGCCGCAGCAGCAGCAGAAGCAACAGCAGCAAGAGCAGCAGGAACGCCCTCCACTGCTGCTCCTGTGGCCACCAAGCCCCTTCCCTCAGAGACATTGACAAAGAGGGAGATGCTGGACCGCCTGTCACAACACACAGAGAAGTGCTCCTCCTGCCGTGCCGCTCTCGCCAACGTGAGGAGGTTGGAGCTGGGACTTGCTTCGGCAGCAGCCGCTTTTCTGGCGGCATCGGTCGTGCCGCAGGACGCTTGGTTGAGAGGTGTGCTTGCCAGCCTGGCACTAGGCAGCTTGGCAGGGTGGGCGGTGTTGA